>JAAZTK010000982.1:0-16066 GCA_036507255.1 Megalothorax incertus
TCGGTCTTGAGGAATTGCTCATGGGGCTGCCAGGATCTCGACAATTTGTGTCCTCTTGAGAATTAAGCATACACACGACTCGACATTGTCTTAATCCGAGCCTTTTTCCGTTGCCTTTCTTCCCCTTTGCGCACAAAGGGATGTAATTACCAGAAAATATTGGGATTGAGATGCTGGGAGGGGGAGCAAACGGAAGATGAATTGTATATGATGGGATTGGGAGGATGGACGGCGAATGAACAGTTTTTAAATGGGATCTGGTACTCTGAGGAGATTGAAAGGATCCAAATCATACGGATATTTGCATGTAAATTGTAAAAGTGTTAACTTACGGATATCCTACTCATACCTTTATATATCGTACTATTGTACTATTTAAATAAGTAGTACATACTGATACTAGTGAGGTTCGCAAATAAGGAATATATACAAATTTAGGTGAATAAGTAAAATAAGTAAATTTTACTTAAAACCGAACCGAAAAACGTAAGTAAAATTTACTAATCCTGAATAAGGGAAGAGTTTAGGAAAATTTGTATATATCCCTTATTTGCGAACCTCACTACTACTACGATTGACTATGATTTATAGTATATCGTAGTATTACTAGTATTAGTACTACATAGTATTGTACAAATCCCATTTAAATTCGAATTATGGGAATCATCTTACGTGCAATAATAATTATAGGTATGATTTTATTTTGCAATTTTTACAAAAAGTTGGCTAAATTCATAATGATTAATTAGGGGGTATTATTTAAGCTGGAACTCGCCAAGCTGTTCTGTTATTAATATAGCGCCTTTATAATCTACTCTTGTAATCCTCTCGTGAAGTACCTACAATACATTCGAGAGCCATGTGCTTAAAATTAGATATATAATTTCGGTTTACCTATAATTGGTCGTTTGTTCGGGCCTTTGTTTTACGAATCTGGCGTGTTCGTGTTTGACTTACTCTTGAATTAGAACTCTTGCTTGTTGTATAACAATAATAGAGTTCTTTTCATCTCTGCTGAGATTCCTTAAATTCAGCATCTTTGAAATAATTTTACAAAGATTGAAAAACGAGTTCCGTTTTTCCGTCTTAATTTTTCGCCGATGCCGAAGTAAGTCAAAGTCTTGAACAATTACAAATTGTGTTCAGAATCGCATAGAGAAGCATTCTACCGCAAAATCCTCCTCTTTGCGTTGCAATGACTCTACGCATTTACTAGGGATTAAAGGGTGGAAATGTGGCATAGTTTTAGAATTTAAAATGACAAAAGTTTATTCATTTTTTCCTCATTAAGCTTTTTCATTCTTTTAAAATTTATCTGTGATAAAACTACCTCGTTTTGTCACCCTCAAACTCTCAAATTTAAAATTTGCTCAAAATGTGGCCCCTTATCTCGGCATAGAGTGTGAGTAAAATGGCTTATGCATCCTCTCATTCAATATTACCCCTCGAGTTATTATTATTATTATCTTTTTTCTTGATAAAAATTGCCATTTCATCTTTCACCTAAATTTCGAGAGTGAATTGAGGGCGCTTCTTTCAAGATACAATTTTTCTATATGAATTGCAATTAATCAGGAGACATCATATAAGTTTGGAGCTAATACCTGTAAAGTGTAAATATACTCATCTCAATTACAGATTGTTTAGAAAGATTGATTTTGAGGTTTCATAACTGAAACCATTTAATATCTTAATTCTATCGCATGATACAATACAAACAGAGCAAACTAACCTTGCTTTTCACAAGGGTGGAAGGAAACAACGGGAGTATGTGTGCAAGAAATATTTAGTAGCCGAGATGAGTGGATAGATATGTGTCATTAAATTTTGTTGGGGGATTTTGGAAAGCAATGAAGCTTTTCTAAAAACTCAGTAATGCGAATCTTATTCAGTCTGCTTGGAAGGCTTGAAGAAGAAATCTCTGATAAGAGTCTCTTTGCAGTGTGCGTTTCTCTATCTAGTAGTAGTATATATGGCTCACCTTCATCTTTGATATCTCTTTTCATAATCTCTCTTTATTTCCCAACCTAATTTTGTGTCAACATTGCTCTGCACTTTATATACTTTGAATCTTTAGGAGAATCATCGACTACATGAATTTTATGCACTATTGGTTTAGCTATTCAATTGTGTCTAGAATAATCAAACTCCCCCTATTCTATCGTGAGTAAGCTTCAAGTTCTTTGTTTTTTAATCCGTATATCTACGTATTATAAATTGTTAATGTTGCTATTTACGATCTTTTTATTATCAAATTCAACCTCAAGAACCTGACCATTTGAGAGAGGGATACTCGTCGACGGTCGTATACCCTCAAGTTAGACTGTTAGAACTTAGAAGCTAAAGGTTCAAATTCGTTATTCTAAGCGGGACATGGATTTTAAATTATAGCCTCTATTTAATAATCTTTTAAACCCCTTAAAGCCTTTGAGGGTAGTAGGATCTAGGTTAGGAGAGATCCGTATTTAATATAAATGGAAAGTTACAACCATTTAAATTTTAGGGTTCATTGAGTCAAGCATATCAAATGGGGGCTTTAAAGAATCAGGGGAGGAAGATGGTTCAATTGTTTATTAGATTGATGGGGGAGACAGGGGGTGACAAAGAAAGTTGAAGGTTTTGTTTCGTTCGATTTTTTTTGCAATATTCCAAAATATACTCTCTTGGCAGTATGACTTTGACATTTCATTGAGACCTTGCTATCACTCTCTCTCCTCAAAGGCTCAAATTTTTATATTCTTGTGCGTTTGATTGATACCATCTTTTGAAGATCCTCGCCGTATTGATAGGGGATTTCAAAGATGATAAAAGATTTACATTTAGAAAACAGCTAGTTCATTATATTGCTTGCAGGTAGTATTACTATTAACCCTATTTTAAAAGATCCATCTTCTACTACTACTTACTACAATTTACAGGGGCTTATTTTGATTGATTTATGATTCAGATCTTGAAGAAGCATGATCCGTTTAACCCATTTAAATATTTCATATGCAGATCTTATTTTAATTTTTCTTTTCGATTTTAAATTGACTTTCTTGCCTGAGTTTGGAGCCCAGTTTGAAGTGGAATTGTGTGTCTATCGTCCGTTCTAGTGCTCACCGAGCAGGGTTGATGGAAATTTGGGCATGCACAAAGAGGTTGACTATTTGGTGGTTTATAAAAAAGATTTTATATTTAATCAAATATCAATTTACTTTTTTACTATATACGATCTCGATTTAAAAAGCTAGAATTCCTTACCTGTAATTTAACCGTAGATAGACTGCACTGCAGACCTGAATCAATACAAGATCATATATTAGTTAAGTGTTCATATTTTAAGAGAATTAGAATTCTTACTTGTTGGGTTGCACATTCCGGAAGAAGATATCTAATATATTTAAAAAAAAAACGGTTTAAAAAATAATAAACCGCAATCATATTTGGGAATTTTTCTTACAAGTGTTGGTTATGAGGATAATAATGATATTTCGTTGGCTTTGCATCATCTCCGATCGGGATTTGAGGATCATCCGCAGCTGCAGAATGAGCGACAGCACTTGCGACACGCTAGCCAAGTTTGCTACAAAAATTAAATTTGGTTCAATTTCTTATAAGTAGGTATTAAATTGCAAATCTATTTTAAATTGATAGATAATTCTCAGCGCTAACTAGAATTCTATTTCGAAGGTACAATAAAAGTATTTTTTTCATTTGGGGAAAAAAATGAGCAATTTGGCAAACTGAAAGAGTTTAAGGGAAAAAATGGAAATGGGGCCCTTTTAAAATCAAGTTAATTTTGAGATTATAAAGAAAGGATTTTGGGAGAAAGAATAGATTATTGTGTTCAGATTCTGGGTAATACATCCTGTATTTCATATATCCTGAGTTGAAATTACTGGCAGTTCTTATGCGTAAGACTACTCTTCCTTAACAAGAGCGCGAGGGTATATAAAGAAAAAGGGAATAAAGCGTGAATAAATAGGTCTCTGGTTCTTGAGTGTCAAATGTTGAGGCTGAGAAGAAAGAAATTTGTTAAGTCAGATGAGATCTCGTACCCAAGTAGCCAAAAAGCTAGGCAAAATCGTGGGCCGAGGTTTAAACTTGCACCTAGGGCCTAGATAGGGGATGTCTCTCCCCCCAAGGTCTCCCCAAGGTTCCACCTTGGCTCGGGCTTGGCCCTAAGTTTACCCAATCTCATGCCTTATGATAATCAATATAATGCCAATTTGATGCCGAGGATTGGCCTATAGAGGCCCAAGTTTTGTATTTACTCGTATATTTTATGCCAATTTAATGTGATTTTATGAATGATGAAAAAATGACAAGTTGAAAATTTAAAAAATGTGTCGCTTTATTAATTCATTAAATATAAAAAACACAATAATTCACATGTAAAAATTGCATGCCTTCAATGGCAAAATAATGCATTCACATGGAAAAAACACCACAATTAAAAATACACTTTAAAATTTTAATCAAAATTAATACACTTGAATCAACATATTTTTTTCACAAATAATCCTCGGGTCCCTTTGGATGATTTTGAATTTGAAATGAATTTCCAGGTTTTTGGGCATGGAGAAATTTGTAATTTTTAAAATGGCCAAAATGGCAGTTGAACATAAATAAAATTAAGTTTAAACACTTAAACGAGGTGAAGGATGAATGAATGCACCTTTGTTAATATATTAATAATAATTTTAATTCGAAAAACACCGAAAAAATATTAAAAACTTTGAAAAAATTCTTGGGAGGACTTTGCCTTCTCGAACACATGTTTACACTGAAATCTAAAATGGCCGGAGGAGCGACAAATAGTCACTCATCTCCCCAATGTCTAGCCATTTTCTCGCCAATATCTTGGCCTGACATTGACAAGACAATCTTGGCCCGAGCTAGGTCCAATCTAGGCTTCCTCCCCAACAATTTTCCAAGATTGGGCCTATTTAAGGCATGAGCTCGGGGTCCATCCCCGAGGTCTTGCCTAGGTGTACGGTATATTACCAAGATTTTGCCTAGCTTTGTGTTACTTGGGTAGTATAAGTAGGTATAGAGTATTTTATTTATTATAGTGCGATAAAGAGTTGGAACAGATTGCAATTTGGGTAATACTCGTACATGATGATGAGTTTATTTTCCTTACTCTTCGAGTATGTAGCTGAGAGGCCATACGAACTAGTGCACTTGCACACAGTTAGAGGATCTAGACCGACTTTTCATCCGAGATCTGCTCAGGTGGGTAAAAATGAATACCATACGCTCAGAGACCTTTAAAAGCTTTTTCGAGGGTTCGCCTGCAAGTTGTAAACGGCCATGGACCGTGAAGAGTAAATATAAGCTAGGGGCACGGATTCAGTAGGACTGAACTAGAGATTCCCAAGCAAATTTTTTAAACAGTCAAACCCGAATGAATATAATTTGATTTATTATGAGAAAGAATTCCACAAAAATCCGCAAACACCCTCAAAAAACCATAAACAGCTCTCAAAGTGTTTGACAAATATGAGGAAAATAATTTTTTAGTGTGGAGGATATTGAGTTTGATTGTTTTTGACGATTATTATGATAAGTCGAATTAAACGGCTCGTTGAAACGTTTCTTTTTTAACCAATATATCTCCTCACGAGTGCGATTTATCTAATCCTAAGTAAAAGAAGAAGAGTTTTGGGCCAGGTGGAAGTAAACGCACTCCTCCTTTGTTTTTCGCCCCGATGGAGGATAAGAATGGGGTTGATGGTTTTAGGGGTGGATCGGAGGGTAAAAAGATACCCCTTTATTTTGAACCCATTGTACCAGTGATTATTGAGGAAAGGAGCTTTGAATGTGTTTTGTTACTACAAGCTTGACATTGCTCTGTTTGCCATCCTGCTCCTCCTCCATTCTCCCTTTGAGAATTAAGACCCCTGACTCGTCGTAACTCTTTAAAAGGGCATGTAGTACTACTCCTCGGATATGCATGTTACAATTTCGTAATCTAATTACAGGTTGTAATTAAGAAAAGATCTGATTCTGTCATTGTACAATGCGGGGTGTGCACTGAGATTTGGGGGCTATTAGGTCATGTAAATTAAGAGATCTGCGGCCGAGTTAAAAATAGTAGTACCAACTTGGTTTTGGCTATATAGGGTAGTGAGGGCCGAAGGGGGGAGTTTGTTAGATTACAAAGGTGGATATAGGTATATTACAGTAGGATGTTTGTTTGTGAGTTGATGCAAATTGGGGAATTCAGTAAAATTTAATGATAGAGTCTGGGGTGGGCAAAATGCGTAAATAATAAATATTCATTATTGTTGATTTTGGAATGGACTGATTGTTATTTTATCATGTACTTCAAAAGGGACCACAATGCCTTTATGACAAAGGGACGATGGTTGATCAAACCTGAGCGAAAAACCGTACATTTTCAAATTCAAGGTCATTTCCTCCAAATTGGAGGATGGCTCCCCGTTAGATTTGATGATGCCAGGATGGAGGATAATAAAGAAGAAGACGAGTAGGAGAAAAAAGGAACATATAAGGTGATTTCTGCCCAGTCATTTAATTATTGTAGTACTACGAGTAGATGAGGAACAAGTGCAGGAGGGTCCCTTTAACTCGTTTCATCAACATGAGCCGCTTCAAATAGACTAATTTCCTCGTTGAGAAAGAAGGACTTACTCTCGAGCGTCTTAATAATAATTTGTGCAAGGATGAAATTATTTTGGAATGAGGAGGTGGATGATTATAATATGGTCAGTCAGGCGTCGTCGCCCCTCATCAGTCCATCACTCTGCATGCATAATATTAGATTGCTAGTTTTTGACATATCAAATTTAAGGCATGCTTTCCGCACAATGCCTCCTCTAGATAATGAATATTCAACAAACATGAGCCGGAATCCCCTTAAAAATGGAGTAGATTTACTCCTGTTTTGCCTCTTTAAGCTAAAGATGTTTAAATCACTTTAAAATGATTTTTGGAGGTTGGGAAAAATTATTGAAGAATTTCCCTTCTTAATGGCGGTATACCTCTTTGCATTGTGGTTCATTTATTTCCATTCATAAATACGAACTAATTGAGCAATCAAGGGGCGTTTAACGTCGTACAGATTCAATTTGCTCTGGTTTAACGTATTGAGAATGTGAAAGTCTTTATAAGAAAAATAAAAATATTCAGGTGGCTGACTTTTTAAAGTGTTTTTTTAAATATTCCAACTTATGGAAGGAGTTATACAACTTGAACTTGGTCTTGAACCGGGACTAGGATTGCTTTTATATTAGTCTAATTTGAATATGGAGAGAAATAGGTACCATTAGGGGGTAGTTCAAGTTTATGAATTTGGAGCCATTTCTAATTAGTGGATTCCCTAATTCGATTTCATTGCACTCTGCAACTTGAACTTGGCTTCTTAAGTTCCTGCCTTAATAATACTCGTAAAAAAATCTATGGTCCAACTTCCGCAATCCTCTGGATTCTCAGACGATCGCCCCCTGAATAGCCCTCCACATTTTCATCCTTCATTAATGCGTAATTTTAGGTTGAGACGAGTAGAGTGTTTTGTAATATTTTGTTTTGAAGTTTCCACTCACTTTTACAGATTACGAATATATTGTACCTACGAGTAGGATTGAAATATTCGTAATAATTATTTATTTCATTCATTTTGACGTAGGTCTTAATCACAGCGTCCAGATTTTTACTGCAAATTTAATTCACTCTCTCTCTATTATACAATACTATTCGCAGGAGCAAGATGAAAGCAGTGGGGAGACTAGGGGTAGATGCGTATAATTAATGTTTTTTATGTTCATTATATGAAATTAAATATTAAAATTCCATTTCCTTTTCTTTTCTTCTTGTAGGATATTACACAGGGGAGTCTCTGACTCTCTAGTCGCTCCAATCTTATAATAATTGAAGTCTCCTATTATAGTGGCCGCTCTAAAAGTAATTACATTATAGGAATGCTCTTTAAAAGCGTATTGAACTCTTGCTTTCAAAATAAAATTGGTTCGGGGGATTTTAAGGTGAAAAACACCATTTTTGTCCTTTTAGCCATACCTATTACTCGTACATATATCGTAGATATAAGTATAAGAATCTGATCCTGAGGTTCCTAAATATCAGGAGCCTTTTTGTTAAGAACTAGCATGATTTAATGATAATTGTGGGACATTGTTATCTTCACTAGACTCCTCTTTTAAACTAGTACTTGTCCTGAAGTCGTGTCATCTTATTTTACGGTGGACTCTTCACTAATCTTCCCCTTCCTTAAATAGCCGAAAAATTAGTTCGCTCCGGCTAGTTCCGATCAGCTCGTTAAACCCGTCTTTTTTTAACGCCTCCTTCCAACATCCGTGTCCTCCTTGAGCGAGAGTCAGAGGACCAGAGGGGGAGTTTTTGTAGGCGTCCGAGGGGGTGAAAATTGTGGAAATAATAATGAGGAACTGACAGCAAAGAGAATTGCATGCTCTTTTGACCAATTCCACGCTCTTGTACATCGTAGTTTCAAAAGAGTCGAGTGCATTTTTCCAGGCGACAAGTTGCAAATTACCATTTAGTCAAAAGTACGACGAGTATTATACTACAGACTCTTACTCTCTTTGATGGATTGCAGAATCTTCATCTCATCACTCCGTATAGGTTCATGTTTTGCGGACGGCTAAGCTCAGTGGGAGATGCTCCATTATTATTTCGAGACTCGGAAGTGTGAAAAGACATTGGGGGCCAAGGACTGTGGAGAGTTTGAGATGGAATGGTCATTCGAGTGAAGAATATTACTCGCTTCTTCTTTTTCTTCCTTTTGAGGATCGTTGTTTGGGAAAGTTATTTCTGTTCTCACCAATTTTTGACCCTTCCTCCTTCGAATTTAGCAAGGTTCACCGATGCTTTAAAAGATGAAATATCTCCCCCAACATTACAACAATCTACAACATAGATACAAATAGAGTACTGATGACTTAAAGCGCGCTCTAACAATCGAGCAAGCTTAGAAGGTGTAAAATTGTAAAATTACTCTCTGATACTTTTACTTGTAACGCGTTGATAATAACCTGATCTGATATTTGGTTGAGTAAGATTGAAGAATTGGATAGATAAATTTGTTGTATTCGAGGCTCGGAGTATCAAATTGCCTTGAAATGGTTATGTAAGTAGTATTATATTACTTGCTCAAGTGAGGATAATAGTAGGGGGAGCATTCTTTAAGATATTTTGTATCCGGCTATTGCTAAATTGCTTTTATGAGAGGATTAATTGAAAGGAAGAGAGAGGGTTAAGATCCCTTGATGAGAGCGAGATGGTCAAAACTTGAGATTACGAGCATTACGGTTTTACGGCAAGGGGTAGATTGCTGGAAGTGTAACCGATTATAAAAAAACTTAAAAGAGATGATACGTAGTGGTCTGGTTGAGGTAGGAGCTAGGAACTTTCTTTCCCATATTTTACAATGCATTGAGGACTTGTGAGTGAGTTCACGATCATGTATGTGTATGCTTCCGTATGGAATGTACAGTTTTTAAGAGTGTTTTGCAATGTTCCGGGGCTGTGTAGGGGATGTTCATTTACTAAATGGCTCTTTATATTTACTAATATTGTTTTTAAGGAGGGAGAAAAAATATCACTTTCCTCGTCGGATGCATACGGATCTCCCCTTATGAAAGTCACGATTTTTACTCAGACACTCCATTCTTTTATGAGATATTACGAAGATCTTTTCGGACTTCCTCTAAAAGAGTTTGGAAGGATATTTGAAAGACCTTTTAAGAATGCTATTGGTAGGTAAATACAGATTACAGGGGCAAAGGCGGAGGTTCAAGATTAGAGGTGGCAATAACTTTCCTTTAAAAGCACAAATGCACCCCTACTTGATCTTTGATGGAGTTTAAAGTTTTTAACATTGCATTTGACGTCTGACCAGAGTCTGGATATTGGTTTTATGTGTGGGAAATATTGAAAGTAATTTATAACCAGTTTTTATTGATTTTGAAATTGTGGCCATAATAAGTTCAGATAATACTTAACCCCGAAAAAAGATTGTAAAAGAGCAATTTAAGGACAAACTAACCTTTGCATGATTTATTTTGCTCTTTGAGTTCTTGTACGCTGATCTTGATGAGGATGATTTGGGTTTACCCGTTCTTCCGGAAGAATTTCCTTTATTGCCATTCCCATTGCCATTATTTTTTGACGAAGATGACGACGAGCTCCTCTTTGCGGATTCGGCTAAACTGATTAGATTTATTAAGGTAAATGCGAATATTAAGAGGAAGATTAGGGATTTGAAATTTTTTGATAATCTGCACTTTCTTTGAGATGGCTCCATTATGTTAATTTCACTAATTTGTCTTTTGAAGGTTCGCCCACACTTTTTCCAGCAAGTTTTTGGCCAATTAAAAATTTAACCTATTCCAAAGGTTCCTATTATTCAAAGGAAATTTTGGGCACACTTATAGTCAATTTGGATAAGGAAAATAATGAATTTTTAAACTGTCTTAAATTCCCCTAAATTCACATGCGAATAATGTTGGTTAAATATTGCAGTTTCCGTTCTTTGAGATGAGTGTCAGTATGCCTGGAATTCAAAACACTTAACAAAAAAAGAACGAGTTAATAAATGGATGAGAATTCAAATCACAACAGGGGAGGAGGCGAGAGATGTTCACAGGGCTAAGGCAGCGAGTGCAGTGGAAGCCGTTAAACGATGGAGAGACACTATCTTTGAGTTTTTGAAAAGTTTGAAGTACGAGGTTGTACTACGATACATTAGAAATAGTACGATATGTAGTAGTAGGAGGATAGGAGTCGAGTCTCTCTGTTGTGCTTTATGCTCCAATGATCACTATTCACCTGTATAATACTATTAGTAGGTACAATACCTTTGCGAACTTGAACTTGAGACTTGAATATCAGTAGACCAACTGCAAAGGATCCCCAGTAGCTCTAGCTCTATTTAAAGGAATTTTAATCGAGTCAAATGATCCTCTTTCTCTCCCATAAACAATTTAATATTGTAGTATATAATGTAAGTAGATTTGATTTGAGCAATTATTTGGATCCACTCGACTCGGCTGCGAGTGTCTCATGTCAAACACATGTACTGTTCATTTTTATTTCGGTTTCTATTCCAAGCTCAGGATATTTATGTGGTTGACTGCTGATCTTTTGATAAGAGAAAAGGATCAAAGACTTTGTGGGGGTTTTCATTTTCCTCTCTTTTGTTACAAAACAGAGTCAGTTTGCGAAGGTGCATGCGGCGGATGTCATTCCATATCTCTCAGCTAACTTTTGCAAGTGATTTCTCCACATTTACTTGGACTCAGTTGAATGCTCACCATACGTTATTTTTATTTAGCCTAGATTGAGGGGAGAGGATTGAAAAGAGAAGGAGAAGGCCCGGTGCAAGTGAAATCTGTCAGAGAATTATAATAATAGAAAAGTCACAGATGATGAGCCAAGTGCTAGGTATCCGTATGGATGGAATGAAATATGGGGTGCGTATGATAAAGGATACAAAAGTACATGTGTAAGCTTTCTTGAAAGAATTCAGGGGCATTCTCATTTTCACATTAATTTTAACATACTTTTTTTATTTACTAAAAGTCTAAATATAAAAGAATGAATCCTAATGAATTCATTCGAGGCTTGCGTGTGATTTCATATCGTGTTTCTTTCCAAATCCCCACCTCACGTTGTTCAATTTAGAATTTAGAGAGAGAGGGAGATATCAATTTTCATAATCTGGGATCTGGCTCGGTTGGCATTAAAATCCAAATCATGGGATCGAGGGGGAAAATAGACCATTCGGCAGATGTAAATTAAGGATTATTTACGACCAGGGTTAACAAATTCACTATTGTCCCAAATAGATTAGAATAGACTGTATTATAAGAGGCTTTTAAATCCAATGACCGATTTAAAAATCAAATTCACTTTTCCCCTTTCATTGGCTTTTGTGATTTTAGTGGATAAATATTTCCGAATGATAAGGTCGTAATTTATGCATAGTAAATTGAGGTCTTTTCGTTTCTCTCTGATGGCTATCTTTCTTGGGAGAGAGTGTAAATGAAGGGATATGGAGGATTTATGTATATTGAAAGATTGAGGCTCGAAAGAGAGAAATAGGCCGATAAAAAAATAGATATCAAACGATTGATAAGTTTGGTGATTCTTGAAATTAGAGGGTGGAAATTGATAAGGTTGGAAGGAATTTCGAGTTGAATATTTTTAGGAAAGAAGAAAGTTTTAGGTGATAAAGCGGAACTTGAATTTCTGATGTTTTTAAGGAAAATCAATTGAATGTGATGCAAAGTTGAGTCTGAAAAAAAGGGGATAAAATAGTTAGGTATTCTCTGGCTCAGGATCAGACTTCACACATTGGTATGGTCTGAGAACAAGTTATAAAATATTATCAATTGGGAATTTAATGGGGGTTTCAACGAAAGGGAATGGAAGAAGAAATACAGATATTGGTTGAGTAAATTGTGAGTGATTGGTTCTTGAAAATTGTGTGGGTTCTTTTACGAGGATTCGAAACATTGATGAGTGCATTGTGTAAGTACGATAATACACGTATCATACTACTATGGTAGGTACGTGGAGGAGATAAAAAACGGGAGAATGTGTGACTTCAAATATTTATGATATGAAATGAATGCTTGTGGATGCAATGTACAATAGTACGGTTCTCTCTGGTTAGCCCGCTGATTTGCTCATGTTTTTTATTCATTTCCCATTTCCCTAAAAAGTGACAGGGAAATTCATTTGTAAAAATATTACGCTACTTGTAATTAACGGGAAGATTATTCCTTTTTGTCCACAGCCCGCACTGCAAAGATCCGTTCAAGATCACTTGTAGTTTTGCATAGTCTTACGAGTGGTAGGTAGCATATAGGAAATGAATCGAATCAAGGCGTTATGAGCACGACACAAATAAATAAGCGAGAGAGGTGGAGGAGGAGGTGGAGGGAAGTAAAAATTAAGAATTTGAAGAGCTTGGGAAGTTGAGAATTCTCATCAGGTTTACTACTTGTAGAATTCTAATTGCAGTATGTAAATACACGGAGTTTCATGGTATTGTAGTAATATCTACAACCACCACTTGATTTTTACCCCACTGAAACAGCTAAGCTCGTTATTTTAACTAGGAGTAAAAATCTAATAGAGTTGAAGCCTGAAGAGGCGGCGGAGTTGACTTTGAGGAGTCTTGTCAGCCTTAAAATATAAATGATATGAAAATTGCATCGAGTTAAAGGGAAGCTACTAGCTGGGGGAAGGTTTCAAATGAGTTTTTTAAAAGTTGACATTCAATTCTAATTTCTTTTTAGCAAGAGAGTTTACTCTGATAATAACCTACTGCTACAGCTTTTGTTTACCTACTTAATTTCTTTTTGAAGCATCCGCTCATTATTCAAATACTTTAAATACTCGAGGAGATAGCCCTACTACTAGAGATAAATGCGAATACGTGAGAGGGTGAAAATGCTCAGAGTGTTTTCATTCAGGATATGCTCGAGTCTCACTCTACAGAGTATTAGATATGAAATGTAATTTAGGTGGCTAGATTGCATTTGTTTAGTGAAATTTTTCCCTTGAAATTGACTCTTGACATATTTCGGGGGAGGATAAGAGTTTATTTAAATTTAAACGAGGAAGGAAGGGAGTCTTTACATTTTATTGCCCCTCGTAGTATCAGTATTGGGCGTTTTTTTAAATTTGAATGAATGAACTTGAGCTGTTTTTGCTTAAAAACTCAAGCAGAGAATAAATTGGGTTAAAGATAGTCATCTTTTGGATGAATACAGCGCGAGCAATTTCTTTTATGGAATTGGGGTAGGTACCGAATTCATTTTTTTACCTACTCGTGGAATGATCGTATCCCTAAAATTGAAACTCTTTTTGACAATAATAAAATTAGATGCAGTTTTAAATTGCAAAGAGCTGAAAATTAGGAAAAATGAAATGCAAAATCTTGTAAAATTGTTCCGCCAATTTATTTCTTATTGGGTCCCCCTGAATAAATTCACGTGAATATAGGGCATTTTTGTGATCTTGTAACAATAATAAATCACAAGGACAGATGTGAATTGAGTACACCGTTTGTATCCATTGTATCTCTGCATAAGGATATATGCTTAATTCTACTACTTCCGAAATTGTCATTCAAATATGTCAAGAGCCGGGGATAACTTAATTAGGAATATATGAAATGCAAACGTCGGAATAAATCAAAAGCAATTAAATTCCTTGAGCCTAAGCTGTCAGTTCCTCCTGCAACTGATTCTTCTCTGATTCCCGATGATCATCCTCAAATGAGTTCAGGCTTAACCGAGTGTGTCGAGAGTCGAGGTTCTTAAAAGTGCATACATAGTAGTATTTATGTAGAGTGTTCGAGTAGGTGCATTCCCGTATCATTTTCCACTCAGGCTTTGATTTCGGCATGTTTAAATTTGCTCGTTTTGCTCTAATTTCTTCGATATAGTCCTACGACATGTTCGTAGTAGTACGTACGTAAAAGTACGTTTGTGTCCCGAATAAAAAAAAGTTTGTTGAATCAAAAAGAGTGAGGCTGCACTCATTGGGGGATCGGATTGCGTAATGAAGATTAAAGGCAAGGAGTAGTACGTGTTCGTCTGAATTGAATTGGAGGAAAAGAAAGGAGGGATTCTGAGGAATTTGCCATTTTGAAAACATTTTTTTAAAGTGGCACCCGTTAGGATTTTTGTTGGGTAAATGACAAAAATAATTATGAAGAGAGCTGGTTTATAATCAACCCTCGTAGAGGTTGATTAGACGAAAGTAGTAGATTGTATATTGTAGTGCTTGGGAGGTACTAGTACTCATCTGTGAGATGACTTTAAACAATTAGGGTGGAATTAGGAGAGACGGGAGAAGGAATCTACAGGAGGAATAAAGGAATCGTGTGAGTTCAAGTATCACATATACGACTTATTGTGGGAAATTATTAAACTCATTTTTCTATGGGTTAAGTGGAAAATTGCAACTCCGGAGTACCTACCTGAGAAATCTAGGAGATCATTCTCCATATGGGATCTAACTGGGGATTTGAAAAAAAGATCTCTAATCCAAAGAATTAATGATCTAATGTCCTCAGCTATTAACCTCATTGTAGTACTTGAATTTCTAATCCAAAGATTATTCTTGTAGAACAATTTTGGAGAACATGTGTTATATAGATAGATATTTTATTAAGTAGGAGAATAGCTAATTATTTAATATGTAAAAATTTTTTGAATATACTCCCATAATCCATTTTAAAATTGGCAAATTTAAAACGGATATGGAGCCTTTGTATTCTTCGCGGATTGAGGGGAATTTATTCTCTCTTTTACATTTTTGTTTAGACTTTAGTGGTATTTCGGAAATTTGAACTACTGTTTTTGGGGAAGCTTTTTCGAGAATTTAAGAAAGGATGTAACTGAAATTAAAAATATTGCATTTTTGAGGTTAGAATTTGAGCGGAGGGGGAAGGAACTTGAGAGCTTGTGTAAGAAAGTCCTATTGACCGGATATTTGAAATCTTAATAACTTTTGGTTGGATTTGGTTTTGTGTGTGCAAACATAACGTGTAGAATTTATTTGGCTTTAGTTGGTTAAAGGGGGAACTAGTGGTTGTCCCATCCAAACTGTGATTGAAACACTCTAGAGATTAGCATAAAAATGAATAAGGTAGTTTTTGGTCAGAGTTAAGAACGGGATTTTGTCGGATGAGCAATATTATGAAGATTGTCATGTAATTCTCAGTACAATCATGTCCTTGAGTTGTTTATAAGAAGCTGTTTATTAGGGGTTTTTCAAAAAAAAGCTGATGGGATTATGCGAATTTTTCCAACGCACTTGTTTGCACACAAAGTACAAAATCTTGTTTTTATTTGCGGTGGGCTAATTGTATTACCTGAGAGGCTGAATGAGGATTTAATTACATTGTGCTTAATTTTGGGTCTTATGCAAGCTCGAAAAGTTTGGGTCAGTGGTATTGTATAATTAATGTGTGCAAAAGATTCAGAGATTTGCAAATTTTGATGAGATTTGACATTCCTAGAAGATTCAGAGCACGGAGGAGGTAGGCTAAGGACATGAATTA
>JAAZTK010000983.1:0-16045 GCA_036507255.1 Megalothorax incertus
TCCTTATAAGAGAACTAAAAAATTTAAGTAAAATTTACTTATCCTGTATAAGGGAAGAGTTAAGGAAAATTTGTATATATTCCTTATTAGAGAACCTCACTAATAGTCGCGTCCTTACTTATAAGTTATCAATTATATTTAATTTATCATATTCATTAAGGACGTGAATAAAGCTAATCCAATAGAAATAGAATGAATATAAACAATATAAAAATGAATAAATATAAAAATTATAATAATTACATATCGGATGAGTTTATTAATGAATAATAGTACCTACCTATTACAAGCACCTTCAAGGAAGAAGAGGAATTAATTTTATGATTATTGATATATTGTGAATGTGGATCAAATTTCAATTATTATTTAGATTACCTAATAGGAATACATAAAGTAAAATTACAGATCTTTTGTAAAGTACAATATGTAAGGTATTAAGTATTAACATATATAGTCAAGATTTGATTTGCTTCCAAATTAACATTACAACTGTAGTACTTTCAAAAAACATTTAATTACGAAAAGTATTATTTAAAAATTATAAGTACAATAATTTTATAAATGCTATTGAGGTAGTCAATAAGTCCGTATAATAAGACTAATTAGAGGAGTTAATTAAGTCCTTCCTATATGATTAATTAAGGTACTACCCCTTAACTTTAATGCACATAATATTTGGTCTTAATTGCTTCATGGAAGTAGCATAATTAAGTTTTGATTTAACATACACAAGGATACAAATTTGGATTTNACCCCTTAACTTTAATGCACATAATATTTGGTCTTAATTGCTTCATGGAAGCAGCCTAATTGAGTCCTGATTTAACATACAAAAGGATACAAATTTGGATTTGGCGCCGATTTTCCGGGGCCTGGAACACCAAAGGAAGGCAATGTTGGGTGTAACAGAAAGCTGTGACCTTTTGACCTTTCACAAGATTGACCCTTTTTATGAGCGTCTTATCTCTGAAGAATACGGCGGAATTTAGCATCTCTCTTTTCATCATTTTGAGAGGAACTTTAATTTCAAAAGTCCCACAATATTTTTTCGGTTGAATTCAAAATTTTGAAAAAATTTACACATGGATAATCTCGTGTAATGATGTCACTGATAATGTTTTTTCCCAATCCACTAATCACCTCTTGGTTTTATTGAACCTTTTTTATCCCTGCCTCTTCCGCCCCCTGGCGGCAGCATTTGACACTATTTTCTGTAACTTTTAGGTTTTTGATCAAAAATTTGTGAAAATTCCCTGACGAAGTGCCCAATACATCCTTTTTCAATTGAATATTATTTATTGAATCTAATGTTTAATTGAAATGATTTTTCCTGGTGGAAGCGGTCGTTAGAAGGCCTGATTTTGGGGTCAGGTCAATCAAGGTCACGCTGATTATAAATTATCTAATTAATTTTAAAATGTTGCTCTGATAACTGTGCTTGCCCCACAAGTGGAAAAGTTAATCAATTATATGCTTAATCCACTTTTAAAAATAGGGGTACTTAACATTGGAATGTCCCATAAGGTACATTTTGAGAAGAGTCGAAAATTGACATTTTGAAATTGCTGTCAAAAATTTATTTTTAAATGAAATGAATTGAAACTTTGCATGGACCCAACAATTGACCCAAACTACCAGCATATACTTTTAATTTTAGTCTGGGACTACGGGGGATTTTTATTATACGGACTTATTGACTACCTCAATAATAATAAATTTGTAACAAAATACTTACTCTCTGATGAAGGGATCACAATATCCAAATCGTAAGATTCCCCTGGTTTAACAATGCATGGCTGCGTGGTACACCCTGCTAATCCAAGATAAATGATCTCAATATATCCTCCTATA
Source organism: Megalothorax incertus (assembly GCA_036507255.1). NCBI lineage: Eukaryota > Metazoa > Arthropoda > Collembola > Neelipleona > Neelidae > Megalothorax > Megalothorax incertus. The sequence continues at coordinate 1,852 of JAAZTK010000983.1, forward strand.
AATTTAAAAAATACAATATATTTAGTAAATTGTATATTTATTAATAAATTTTATTAATGTATTTTTATTTAAACTTTAATTTAAAACTTACCACAATAATTTGGATCTATAATCTCAAAGTTAAATTTGGGAGACGATTGAAGAAAGACACTAGAACTAAATGCTACTGAGCATAGGGCAAGAAGACAAAAACAAACTTTGAACATTTTGTCTTTTTGAAAAAAAAATCTAAATTTCAAAAATATTTTTTGATTTCGCAAAAATTAATACCAGAATTAAATTTAAATTGTGGATTCAAATATTACATTTTTAGAAGCAGCCCTTTATATATAAATTATTAATCTTAATCTTTTAAACTTTAATTTTTATTAAAAATATTTTAAGTGTTTTCAACAGAAAATCATGGGATTTTTTTATTTTAGGAGTAATTTGCGTCATAATTTTTATAATTCTAGGAATAAGGAATTGGGATAATATGTATTATATATGTTGCAATTGCCTCTAAAATTTAATTGGGTATATATAGAAAATATAATAAAATACAATATCTGTATAATTTAACTTTGAAAAAATCATATATCGCAAAGTAGGCTTTAAAACCTTTATTGCTTCTGGTAAATCATAAAAATATGCGTTAGGTTTTTTGACTAAAATATACTACTACTTAATATCATAATCATTTTATTCTTGGAATATTATTAGGAAAAACAAGATCATAAATATATAATTAAATAAATGTATGTATATATAATTTAATAGATGCAAAGAAAAATATTTTGTAATATATTAAATAGACATATCAAAGAATTTAAAGTTTAAGGTTATCTTCAAAAATGAAAGCAATTTTTGCACATGTTTCAACCATTTGATCATCAAAATTTAAAATCTCAATTTGAAGGTCCATATTCTCCTGAAAAAAATAATAATGCATAATATAGATATAAATATACATGTAATATTAATAATAATTTCCCACCATTTCTTTTGAAAAATCCAAACCCACTGAAATCCAATAATCGAGCCCTGGTTCTCCTACCTCAAGTTCATTCCGAACAATCTCAAAAGGGATTTCACCAATAATTGCTTTAATGACAAGTATTATTTTTTGAGAGTCTAAAAACAAATTTATTTCACTATGCGTTATAGATATATTTTAAAATTATAATCTTACCTCCTGAGTAGGAAGTTTCTAAATAGTAGGTTTTCCCGGGTTTAACAGAGCAAGGCTGCCAGGTACAATCTGTAAAATAAATTGGCCCAGGAGTTCCTCCTAAAATTTTAAAAATAATCTGTATTTATGTGTTCATGGTAATTTGCATAAATTTATAAGAATTTCAATATATCAGTATTTACCACAATAAATTGGATTTTGAATAAGGCCAAGCGGGGTAATTTTTGGAGAAGAATGTGGGGAAATGCCAATGCTATTACTAAATGCAATTGAGGATAGGGCAAGTAGGCAAAAACAAATTTTAAGCATTTTAACCTTAAAAAGTCAAATATTTTTTAATTTCTCAATAATTTTAGGAATTATAACTTCCAGGATTCAAATGGCAATTAATCTTGAAACAATGATTTTATATATGTATTAATCGCTTAATTTATATAAGCTTTCAAGTGTTTTTCCTAGAAAAACATTATTGATAATTTTGGTTGAAATAATGATAATTAAACCCTTTATATATTAGTGTGTAGATATACAATATTTGAAACATCATAAGTGTTTATTTTCAACACAATTACATGTACAAGATTACAATAAGAATTTTAAACAATAACCGTCTCTATTTTATAATTTTAGAAATGACCAAATATCTACGATTTCATATACCTACATACTGTGTCAGTATGTATTGTACAATATCCGTAATACAATATTTTTAGATTTTACAAGAAACAATCAAAACAAAGGTAATATACTAAAATATAGGTATAGAGGATTAAAATTAAGATTGGACGAAGAGAATTGTAAATTGTGCACAGGTATCAATCGTTTCATCTGGATTAATGATCTCGACCTGCATATCCATATTCTCAAGCTAAAATTTAATAAATATCAAAATACTTAAAAAGTACATTTATATATTTTTATAATATTAGCTCTTCTACCTTATCTACCACATTGGTAAAATCCAAACTCAAAGAAATGTGACTCTCATCAGGCTCTTGATCAAATACAGTTCGGACCATCTCATACTGGATTTCGTCAATAATGGCAGTAAGAACAAATTCAATTTTTCTCTCTAAAAAATTAGCAAATTATGGCGTTTTTTAAATGAAATATTCATTAATTTCAATTTTAATTACGCCAATGAAATGGGATTCTCATATCATAGATCTTTTCCGGTTTAACAAGGCATGGCTGCCTCATGCATCTGTCGGACTCGGCGTCACTTGTGAAATAAATCAAAATTGGCCCAGGATTTTCAACTAAAATTTTTAAAATTTGATACAATTTTTTAATGAATTATTTGTATTTTAAATAAAATACTTACCGCAATACTTTAGGGATAGAATTGACCCCCCATAGCCCAAAGGGGATACGATGAAAGAAGATTGAATCTCATTCCAATTACTTATCCCAAATGCAATTGAGGATAGAGCAAGAAGGCAAATGCAAATTTTGAACATTTTAATTTGACAAAAAATGCAAATATTTATTTGGTTTTTAATTTCTTATATATTCTCTCTAAACTCAAATGATCACCTAAAATTCACCTTTTTATAATAAAATATATTAATCTTTAATTTTTATGGTATGCATTTTGAGTGCTTTTCCACCGAAAAAAGCGTGAATGATTTATGGCTTTTGTAGGAATGTGCGTCATTTGAATACATATGTACCTATATAGCAGAAGCCATTCTTAACCCAAAACAATACATATTTTCATTTAGATAATGGATTTTGATTTTTTGATTAGTTCAGGTATAGTTGGTGTATTTAATCAACAGTTTTCGACAAAATGAACCATTTTTTCAGACAAAAATACTTAGGAAAATCCTTAGAGGTGAACATTATCTTTCTACGTATTAGAAATTCATAGTTTTAGTAGGCACCCTAATGTTGAATTTTAATAGATAGAATTAATGGTAATTTAAAAATTTTGTATCGCTTTAAATTATAATAATATTCATAAGGTTTTGATGAATTTCGGATCGGAAATTTTTTAAATGTAGATATAAGTATGTTATGCCAAGTAAAATTTATCTTGGGCATTTACAACGCCTTTTCACAAGGGCAGCCCGAGTAGCAGTTTCAAAAACTTCAACGACACCCACGTTATTTATGGCCTAAAAAATCATATAATAAATTTCAGTCAAATCAATTGAAAAGCCTTAAAATTAATCATACCGAACATTCAATATAAGCAAATGCGTGAATTTTTTCAGCCATTGCCTGGCCCTCTTCCGTTTTGATAGGTTCTTGCTTCATTTTGGCCAATTCTCGGATTGTTTCTGGATCATTTCGTAGGTCCATTTTGTTTCCAACAAGAATTCTGGGAACATTGGGACAAAAATGCGCTATTTCTGGAACCCATTTTTCAAGGATATTTTCCAGTGATTCTGGTGAGGCAATAGAGAAGCAAATGATGATAACACTCGTGTCTGGGTAAGAGAGAGGACGTAAGGAATCCTCTTGTCCTGTTTAATTGAAAGGAATTCGAGAATTTGTAAATACAAATCAAATGTTAAATTAATGATTTTTTAAATATATTTTTAACAAAACCTGGCGTGTCCCATAATGAAAGTTCAACCTAAAAAAGTGGCCGAAAATAAATAAAACATTATTATTGCCAAATATGTATGGACTGTTAAAATATCAAATAACCTGTTGTTGTTTCCCATAATCCTCGATATTTATCATAGCTCGGTGTTCAAGATTATCGAAAACAGTAGGGATATAGCCGTTGGGGAATTGATCTTTTGTGAAGACATTGAGGAGACTAGTCTATTTAAATAAAAGTTAAAAGTTTTATAGACAAAATAATTCAAATTATTGTAATTCGAATTTTATTGAATTCCTGACCTTTCCGCAAGCAGCATCTCCAACTATTACTAACTTTTTCTGTTCTTTTTTCGATTTCTTAGAAATGAATGCGCCCTAATTTAATTTAAAATGTGATGTTTAGATTCAATTTTTAGAATGGATTCGACTGACCATGTCTTTGTCCGGATATTGAGGGTCAGCCTGGTTTAATAATCCAATTGGCTATTAAACTGAAGATTTTTCCAAGTTGGGAGAATACTTTTCTGAAATAATTATCAAACTTATCTATAAGTTTATAATATGTAGGTACCTACTTTTTAGAATTACTTTTCTACTAAATTGTGTCAATTTTTTTCTCGGAAATCCTTCAATAAAATATCTATGAATGTTTATTATTATCTAATATTCTTGTTCTTTTATCTGAACTCAGACGATAATATTAATCAGCCAACCTTAAAACTCAAAACTTTATATTTACGTAAAATATTAATAGAATATTTAGAATCATACTCGTATAACCAATCTAGTCATTTAAAATTTATTAAAAATGTGAAAATTTGGGAATGTATTATAGATATGTATTTTTTATAAAAAAATCCAATTATATCAATTTTTTTTTTAAAAAAGATAAAACTACTCAATTTCAAAGAAATTATATAATCTTTCAAAATTTAGATGACTCGAGCGCTGATTTGTGCGCAAAATTCCAAGTCAAGTCCTGGATGTCCTCGGACTTGGGTTCGGATATCAAATTGTTCCTGAAAATATTAACAATTTAAATATTTAATTTCTAAAAAATATATTTCAATTTACCCCAGAAAGTTCAGCTGAAACAGTAATTGGCATTGCAATCCTGTAATCACTTCCAGGCTCAGTTTCTTGATCCAAATTCTGATTGATAATTTCGTAGGGGACTCCTCCGAGGATGACATGGGTAATCATATGCATATGGGTGTTTGGCTCATCTAAAAAAACATTTTTTAAATGATGTAAATTCCCATATTTTAAATAACTCACTTGCTGTAAATGTCATTTCAAAAATGTAGTTATTTCCTGGAATAAAAGAGCATGGCTGGTTGGTGCAATCAGTAACTCTGAGCTCTTTAAGGGTTCCAGGTGGACCTCCTAAAATTAAAAAAAAATCAGGAATTTTTCAATTTTTTCAATTAAAAAAATTACCGCAATGAATTGGATTTGCAACAATTCCAAAGGGGGTGATATTTGGTGTTTGGAGTGGGTAGACACCCATACCAAGGGCTACCGAAGCCAGGGACAAGATGAGGATTGATCGAAGCATTTTTTTAATTGAAAGAATATAAAAATTATTTATGACTGTAAAATCAAATGGATTTGTAAAAATAGTGGATCGAAACCTGGATTTATATAAGCCAAAGATAACCAGGTGTTATCAGAATAATTTTTGCGGAAACTAGTCCCACTTTTAAATGTCAATCAAATTCGGGGACAAAATTTAGAGGTTGAGAAATGAGATTGTTGATTCGAAGGACGTCATTCGCAATCCCTATCATGTTAGGGACATGGACAATGTCTCATTTCATAGGGAAATCCAGTGATAATTGCGAAATAGATTAAGCAAATTAATTTTGAAGCAATTGTTATTTGCAAATTAATTTACGATAAATGATATTCAACGGAAAGTGTCAGATTGGATTAGTAAAAACATTTATCCCTGAAATATTTATGTTTATCAGACGGATCAAGGTTTAATCATATTTAATTTTAGAACAAACTTCGGGAATATCAAAATATATACACTTTGATTGGCATAAGTTAATTATTGACTTGTATGTATATGACTCTATATCTCCATTGCCTAAAAGCCGAAGAATTTGCCCTTCGAAAAACCTTAATAATATTATATAATATTCTTAAAATAATTCTCAAGGATTTTAATAGTACCTTTCTCCTGGGTTAGTTAAATTTCGGTTTGTTTAACATAATAAAATATGTATATATAATTTAATAGAAAATATACGATATAGCTCGGGTATAAATCATTAAAAATGTCTCAGCTATTTTGGATAATCCATTAGTAAGCAAATTAACTAGTCAATAATAATATGAATAATCACTATTTAATTAAATTAATTGCTTGTACATATATACATAAAATATGTAATAACATTATTTATTTATTTAAATTTGCATCAATTTGGTATGTAAACTTCTAGCCTTAGCTTTGATTAATTTATGCTAAAGTTTAATGAACATAATTTATTAATAATCCTCAAGTGTTTTTTATCGACATATCTTCTGCTTATCAAAGTATATTATAAACCCCTTTTTCTAAGAAAAATAGATAATATCCGATTATAAAAACACGGGTCATCCAATTATAATTTTTCTATAAATCCAAAATGACCAAATTGTTGATCCTATTTGCCTTTGTGGTTGCTGGCCTTTCCCAGAAACTTCCCAAGTCAAGTATTTGCGTAGGTGAAGCTCAACCACACAGCTACCCCCATCATGTATCAATCAGATATGAGGGAAATCATATCTGCAGCGGAGCAATCATTCATCCAGAATGGGTGAATCTTCTATTTATTTATCAATCTATTTTTTTACAAACTCCTAAAAATTGTCTCGAACTCTCAAATTTGATTAGAAATATATATTTTTTAATTTCAGGTAATCACCGTTGCTCAATGTGCAATAATTGGCTCGAGAGACTTTACTATCCGCGCTGGGGTTTATAATATTAGCTCCCAATTTGAACCAAACTGGCAGGATAGAGCGGTTGCTCATTCAATCATCCATCCTGCTTACAATAATAATACCAAAAGGAATGACATTGCTCTCAGTAAATCTAAAATTCTTCAAAATGACTAAAAAAATTAAATATCCAACTATTTTATAGTGAGAGTAGTGCCACCTTTTGACTTGAACAACTATGTGGCTACAATCCGACTCCCTCCTTATGGTCATACTCCATCCGGATACTCAACTGTAACGGGTTGGGACACTAAATTGTGTCGTGAGAGATCCCTTTTATTTGAAGACACACTTCCAATAATAACAGATGAGGAATGTGTTGATTATTTTACACCAAGCGAATTGGATCCATCAATGATTTGCTCTGGTTATCCAATCATAAGAGGCTTATGTAAATTATATTACTAGTACATATCGTGAGCTATTATTATTAAATTTATTTAATAGGTGGATTTGGAAATCCAATGATCGCTTTTGACTTGGGCTCAAGATATCTTTCTGGGCTGAGCTCGTGGGGTATTAGTTGTTCCCAACCTGTATATCCCTATGTTTTCACAGAAGTTTCTCATTTCCGAAGTTGGATTCGTGATCAGGGAGTACTTGGCCTTTGATTGGCCTTTGAGGTATTCCCTTCAATTTTTTTTTCATTTTAAAAAATTGCTTTGAAAAATAAAAATAATTCATTCAATCATTTATTCTCATTACTACTTAAAAATTATTAGTAAATTTTGTATAAGTATCTATACATTGATTAATAATATCCGTAAATAACTTTAAAAATTTTTTATAATGATTGCACTGAATCAATACATAATTGGTATAAATATGGCTAATTAAATCATGCAACAATTATACCTATTGAAAGTTCCAAACTGGATTAATAATTAATATAATTACCAGAAATAGATATTTATCAGACTGGTTTAATCACACTTAATTTTAGAATAAAATTCCAGGGGCATCAAAACATTTTGTATATTTAAATAATTTTATTCAATTTCCTTTTATCAAATAATTTTATTTTATATACATTCTAACATTTTGCCAAACTCTTCCTACATGAAATCTCAAAAATGTTAAAAAAAATTTCCAATTGTAAAATTATTTGCTCTGTAAACTAGATCCGCTGTTAATAAATCTGCAATTGTTTTAAAATAATTTGGACGAGTTCCTCTAAAATAATGAAATTTTGGTGTGAAGTCTCAGATGAAGATGTGAAAATACTTGCCTGGGATTTATATCCATTTTTAATTTCATTTTGAAATTTTACAAGGTTTTTTAAAGTAAATTTTTCCCAAAAAAATCAATAAAATGCCAAGAATTTTTTAGGCAAAAATGGCAATAAATTTTGAATTTTTCGATTTTATTTTGATGAAAAATTATCAAAATTAACTTAAAATTAATTTCACTTCCTCGGATTGGATTAATTTCTAAAATAACCGAAGGATTTTTATATAAAATCAATTGGAAATTCATATCAAGGTTTGCTTGTGAATATTCAAATTTTGATAGTCAAATCCATTGTTGTAGTCCCAAGGGGTTAAATGGGATATGAATAATTTTTTGTGGGGTTGCAAAAGAATTTACAGGCCAAGATTGCTTACCATCAAATCTTTCATAAATTGGAATATTTTTGTCAATAATCCAGTATTTAAAATTCCCGAATAAATATACTAGGAATTATACCAAGCTCAAATTCGTTTTTTTGAGAATTTTCCCATATTGTCAGATAAAAATTTAGTTTTTCTTCCGGGATAATAAAATTAGGTGTCAGAAAGAGATGTCTTGAGTTTCTGATTGATAAAAAATATAAAATTATTGATAAAATCTTCATTTTGAGAAATATTTATATTCCGATTTTTTTTAATATTACTTTTTAATGGAACTCAATCACCTAAATAAAAATGACAATTTTGGAGGCTTAAATAGGAAGGTTAATATTAAATTATTTAATAAATGGCAACAAAATGAACAGGATTGTTTCATAAAGGGCTCATAAATTCTTATATTACATGATTATTTTAAATATTTTATTTGGCAGATTCCCCGCAATAATGAGTTGTTTTAACTAACCTAACCTAACCTAGCCTAACCTAACCTAAATTACTTCAAATATCTCTTCAAGTAGAACCAAATAAATAAATAAATATCAAATTTTTGCATGAGGATGTGGATTAATTTTATCTAGAATAATCCAAAATGTAGTGTAATCCTTAATGTAAATTATATTAAAAATTAAAATAAACACTTGATAGTTTAGATAAATGGATTAGGCATGATTAAATAGAAATTATATCTTTCGACATGATAATCTCTAAACTGTCAACTGGAATTTAACTTATCAAATTATCAGATAATTATTAATGTCATTTCATTAAATAATCCTGGGAATTATTGGATTAAAATTGACATTTTTCAGAATATTTGCGTTTATTAATCCTATAATCCAAATGTTTAAATTCTTGTGCTTCACGCTACTAATCCAGCTAATCCCCCATGGGATTTCCATCGGAATGTATCCGATAGGTTCATTTTAAGGATTTAAGGCTTAAATACCCACGTCAATCTTTAATCCCATTTAAATTCTAGGGCATGCAAAATTAAGCCCATTTGTCTCGGTACCAAATCCCTTCATTTGCGGTAAAAACACTCTTTTCCTAATAATTTGATTAATATGTAAATATTGCAAATATCATATATGTTTTATAATTAGGTGGTCCAGAAAATGCCGTAACTCAAGTTAGATTTGGAGAATGTACCTCTCAACCTTGCCTAATGAAACCCACTGATGTTCATCGTCTTGAAATTGATTTTATTTCGAGTATTTAATTAATTCTTTTAGAAATAATGATTTAATAATGGTATATTTAGGTTTTGAGAATGAAAAAGCACATCTACTCGTCCAAATCATTTATCAGGATGTTTTATATGATATAATTTACCAAGATTTTAATTTGAGGACAAGAATTGGGGATTCAGCTACGGTTAATATTGATGTCACTGCTACATTGGAGCTCGAGGTAAAAAAATATGATTAAAATGGGCTTTATATTTAATATATTTCATATTTAGGATGAATTTTCAATTCGGACACAAGTTCGAGGATTTCCATCTCAAGATTTGGAATTTTGTGCAGAAATTAAAGCTGCCGTTGATAGATTAACCTGAAAGCTATAGGCATCTAAATTAGTATTAAATATTGTTTTTCATAACTAGTTAATTCAATTATGTCAAGTGTATTTAATCAGAATTGCAGAATGGAAGCACTTGTAATTATTCCAATAAATTTTGATTGAAGCTTGTCAAGATATATCTCAAATTATTTTATATAATTAACATATAGCTCTTAATTATAGTTCGCAGTTAAATTTTATATCCATCAATATATTTCCTATCTTTTACTAATTAACTAACTATTAAAAATTTGGTGCAATTAATTCAAATACTCTTTGAAAGTATTAATCTAATTTTGTGATGATTCATTTTAAGTGGATTTTTTCAGCTGAAAAATTGATTTAAAATGTGCGAATTAAATGCAAAAATCTTATTCTTTTTCATCAATTTCTGTCTGTTTATTTTATTTACGCAAGGTGGCGTTGTGATTGATCCAAAGCATTGTGGTATAACTATTAATATTTATTTCAAATTGTACCTAATGTAAATTGCCTTATTTGATTTAATTTAAAATTTTAGGGGGACCAGAGGGCGCTTTGACAGAGCTTCGATTTCAAGATTGTTGGACGCCACCGTGTATCTTACTTCCAGGAAATATATATTTTGTGGAAATTGATTATGTAGCGAGTAATGATTTTAAAACATAATCAAAATAAAATATATATTTTAGAATATATATTTTTAATCCAATTTTGATAAAATTTTTAAATATGAATAGCAAATGTCAATCAGGTGACATATCTAAACGTGGATCTCGTTCTAACTGGAATGCCATCAATGATTCTTAGTCGGAATATTGGGGAAACTATACCAGGAATGGAATATAAAATTGGAATGGAATTTCTCGCATCTGCAGAACTTTCGGGGGTATTAAAATTTATACTTATTTTTAATAATTCTATATATACATATGTATAATGTATATATTACTATATACTATATCTATACTATATACTATATACTATATACTATGTATACATAGTAATTTATTACCAAATGAAAGGCAAATTAAAATATTCTTCTTATAGTCAACTTTAGATATTGACATGAGGATTGAGATTATAGGAGATGGGAAAGAAGAACCTGAAGTTTGTTCTCAAGTTGATATTTACGTGTTTTAAAATATATTTAATTCAAATGCAAATGATAATATCTATGTATATGTGAATATTTATTACAAAATATCTTGAAAATAAAAAATTTGAAAATAAGAAATTTCAACCAAATTATACAATATATCTTCAATTATTACAATAAAAAAATTCGCTAAAAATTTGCATGAATCACACGTTTGTTATGTAAAATAAATTAATTTTAATTTTAGAATGCCAAATTATAATTCTAATTAAATATACAAAGTTTTAACGACGATTGATTGTTAAACCTTTAAATATTTCAAAATTTTAATTAATAATAAACTAGTTGCAAACTCGACTCTAATAGTTGAGATGCGACCCCTACCAAGAAGGAAAATTTCACATATTCTTTTATGGAAATTACATTGGGTGAACTGTACAAAAGTATGATGAATATAAGTATATTTTGAAATAATTTGATTAAGTGCCAAAGACCAGGGGTCGGGGGGTGACCTGTAAATGTCATGGGAGAACATAGGAGGTCAACCGGGTCATGAAGGCAGATAAATCACATCAAATATACATTCAAATCACTTTCGGTTATAGTCATTTCTCAGATCTCGAAGAATTTACCAAGTTTAATTCACTCAAAATTATAAGATAATATTCGGAGGCATTAAGGGTGGATACTGAAGATGTGTATTATCACAAGCTACATTCAAGAAGAAATGCCGACCCAAATATCCCACACTGGGCTGGAACCATTTAACAAACAAATGGAGTCAATTGTCATTGAATATGTACCTGGGAATTTCATTATTGGGCGCCTGAATAAATTAATTGAAGCTGGAATCCAACGAAAATGGGATGCAATTATTGAAAGTCGAGAAAAATTGCCAAATTATATGAGGGAAATTTTTAAATCCTAACTGGGTACTATTTTATCCACAAAAATTTTTTATTGATTTCTTGGAATTTTTGTTTGATGTTTATTTAAATTACTATAATTTTGGGGTTTTTGAAGTGAATTAAATAAATTCTAAAATTCAATTTAATTTAACTTTATTTAAAAAATATGGCTATATTTATTTATTGTAAATTAATGTTTCATTTATATTATTCAATACTTTTAATAATGTTATTAATAATTTAATTATGATTTATTAACCACATTTAATTAGCATTTCTTTATAAATATTGAGAGTATTTATTCATTAGGATACTTCCTGTTGCGTCTACAAATAAATATTTAGATAGATAGATAAAAATCTTTTAAAAATATATATATAATAAGATCCCATTAATTATTTTCATATCCATTAATTATTTATATTATTGTATATAATACAATATTGTATTATTGTATATAATTATTTATATAATATAATTATTTATTGTATTAAGAAATATATTATTTAAAAATAATAACGTACCCTGAACATTCTTTCATCAATTCAATAGTAAAAATTTCCACCATGATATTTAAGATTAGAATAATATATTTATTTATCAACTTCTTGAAATAAACACATATATACATGTATATAAAAATTTATATTTAATTCATTTTTGATTTATTCTATCGTATAATATATTTCAATTTATTTTATTATACATAATATACATAATATGTGATATTATTTGTAATCAATTCCTTATATGTATTTACAGAAATTTCAAAAATTATTAGAGACAATGAATTAAATGAATATACTCGTAAAAATATTTTAAATTCCTTGAGGGTTCTCAAAATTTCTGTAGTGAATTATTCCATTTGTTGCTCCTTTTTCTTTTTTAATCGATTTTAACTGAAAGCACGAATTAATGATGCTTATCACCTGAAATTATTAAAAATATTAAAATATTGCATAATTAAGTCTCCAAATAATTTTAACCAAAATGACGACAAAAGTCCAATAGAGAATCCAAAATGATCTGACATCCGAATTTTGCAACTCCTCTATGCACCCTTTTTGCCAATAGTCACATTTCGCGTTCAAGTTGAGGAATAAATCCGACTTTAATTAAACATTAATAAATATTTTGTTTTTATTATTTTGAATATTTCAATATTACATTGCAACAAGATGAAGGTACAGTGCCACTAAAGAGCTCCCATTGCTCTTCGCCTTTTCCATATTCCAATCCACAGCATTCAAGCTATCATATATTTAAATATATTACTTGAATAAACTTTTATTATTACAAAAATATACTTTATTTTGAATGCTATCCCAAAGTCTTTTGCTCACACCCCCATCTTTGTAATGCTCCATTTGAATTTGAAGAAATGACCTCAAAATATTGCCATTGAGAATAACCCAAATTATTATTCCGCCAATTACGGATTTTGTTGCGATAATTCCTGATATTCCAATGTACTAGAATATTAAAAATTATAATAAATTTATATTTCATTATTCATTAACCCCTTTTCGCTTAAAAATTAATTTAAAAAAGTTAAATTAATAAAAATTGAACCATTTTTAGCAAGATTGAATTCCTCATTGGGGGACCCCAAACTATATTTAAAAAATTAAAATTTTAATTGAATTTTTAAATAAAAACTATATTTCTTACTGCATATTCCACCAATAGCAAAGATGATAACTCCAAGTAAAATTAGAGCCCATTTTTGACCTTGGATGACCTCTTTCACATCAGACATACCAAAAACACAATATATCCCAAATAGGATATAAATGACGCAAACAATCTATAATATTGTATAAAAAATTATTAAATATTAATATATATAAATGAAATTTTTCAAATTAGAAGAATTTACAAATGTTAGACCGTTGATTTTGAAGATATTTCGATAAGCACTTGCTGAATAAATTAAAATTAACATTTTTAACACTTAATTTGAGTAAAAGTGTCAAATAATTGGTTTATTTAATGCTTATTAGAGTAGGGCTTATAGTCAAAAGAATGAATTGAAACTATTGCTGAATAAATCAAGAACTGCTGTTGCTTCCAGAGGAAATTGCGGTAGGTTTTTACAATATATTTATAAGTTAAAGGATAATTGTGGTATTGGAATTTCAATATACGCTAAAACATATACTGGAAATGATTCATAAAAACTGGTTCCAAACCTACGTCTTAAGACCACGCACAGTGGATTACGAGATCCTATTTAACCCATTAAAGTAATGAAGATCTAAAGCCAGACTCCCAGCTTTTTGTGTGGGAATTCAAATATTGCAAATGTAAACAA
>JAAZTK010000984.1:0-16040 GCA_036507255.1 Megalothorax incertus
CAAATTTGGTATGTAGGTGTATTGGGTCAAGGCGCAGAGCTGATTAGTTGGGGGGAGGTCAGGGGTCAAAGGGGGCGGAGCTATGCCCCAGGGGGAGTGTCAAAATTTCAAAATTGTCCAAATGAGCTGAAACTCGGTCCAAGGGGGTAATTTGACCTCCTGAATTCCAATTTGACCTCCAAAAAATTTTGAAAATTTTGTTTGAATTTTTTTTTGAAATTTTTTAACGAAAAAGTGTTAAAATAGGATAATTCGACCTCCTGAATTCGAATTTAGCCTTAGTTTAAAAAAAAAATTGCAATAAAAGATGTCTCAGAGGAGATTCGAACCAGTGACCGCTGGCTGATTTAGCATGGAACTCGACCCCAGGGGGTAATTTGATCTCCTGAATTCAAATATCCTGTCAAAACACATCCACGAACCCTCCCAAGCGGCCTTGGGCACTTTTTTATTCTTCTAAGGGATCTATTTTTGCTAGTGCAATTACTGTACTTTTGTAAATAATAAACACTACCTTCAATTAAATTCAGTAACTTTGTGCCTTGTGGCATTTGGCTGCCTGTTGAATTTTTTTCCTATTTTTATGCAGTACCTACTATTAGCTTACTAAACTTTATTATTAACTAATAATAAGTACCTATATTAAAATTAGATTGGAAAAATAATAGATTCTATATCATGTTTGATAGAGCTTATAATTTGGTTGGGCAATTGATTTATTTTTAGATTGAGACTACAATTTAACACTGCATAAATAAAGATAAGATTGAGCATTTATTTTATATCAGATATATTTCTAAATTCCCCGAAAAACCGGAAATGACCCCGTTGAGGTCAAGGGAGTTGACTTTCCGGCATGACAGCTTATATCATCGTAAAGCCCTTGTCGAGAAGCATCGGATAGTATTTTTTTTAAATTTTTTTGGTCTACTTTTGTACAAGTGACCCATGTCAGCTCAACCGGATGTCAACTTTTTGAACATTTTTTTTACGTTAAAACCTAAGTAAGATTTCGAGACGAAGTTAGAGACTAATTTCATGAATTTATGACCTTTAATAAATAAGGAGATATTAATCATAGAAATTAACTCAAATCTACGTGGATATTAAGAGGGCGATATGTAAGGCTAATTAGGGATAAGTGATAACATGTGCTCATTTTTAAACTAATCATTAATATTGATCAAGTTATGAATTTAAGAAGAAAAATAATAATTAGAAAAATAATAATAAAATTGATTCTCAACATAAAAAATTGATTGAAATAGCATTTTTAAAATGTATTTATTTATAAAGAACTTTATGTATTTATTGTATAATAAATAGAGCTATTTACTAATAATTATCAAACATTTTTGAGTACTGAAATACCCTACTTATTATTATATAGAAATTTAGTAATTTCCCCTATTATATCCTCCTCTTCGCAGTCCACGACCACCGCCCCGTCCGAATACTTTAGTGGATCCATCCCATTCATTTTCGTATTGTGGGTGTGCGTTATAAGAGGATGAAGATTCATGGAAGTTATTCGGCTCGTTGTAAGACCGATTTTGATAGGAAGCTCCTCCTCCCCCAGAAGAGTAGGAATTGTATGAAGCAGAAGACGGAGGAGGTCCATTCCAATTATTACTTTGCTGCACGCTTTGGTTCTGCTGCTGATTAAGCTGAGGAAATTCAGATTGCATTCCTCCTTTGGGATTGTAGCCACCTCGATTTTGCTGATATGATCCTTGACTAAATTCAGAATTATACGAAGATCCACGACCTCTTCCTCCTCTATCCGAATTTCGGGGATCTCCTCTCGCCCTGCTGTCTCCTCCCCTACCAGAATTATTGTAAGATCCACCTCGGAAATTATCATGAGATTGGAATGAACCTCCACGACCTCGACCCCTATCATAACCTCCTCTTCCACCTCTGTCCTCTCCTCGACTCCCCCTATCGCTCCCTCCTCGTGAATACCCTCGTCCCCCGCCACTCCTTCCACCTCTCTCTCTATTCCCCTGATAATTGTTCCTTTCATTTTTATACCCATACGAGTTATAATCATCATTTCTCTCCATATGCATATCTGCAGAGTTGGATTCATTCACAGAGAGGCTACCCACATTGGGCAATTCAATTTTGTCTTGAATAAATCCAAAAAGGCTCACTGATTGAGTTGGCTTTGCTTGTTTTCGATATTCAGTCTCATCGTCCTCCTCCTCATCTGGGAATTTAGACTTTTTCTTTGGCTTTGGAGGCTTACGAGGTTCAGTTATTACGGGCTTGGGGACAGATCCGAATTTTGATTCCTGCAATACTCTGAGCGCTTTTTGAGCATTTTTGTACTTTGATAAAGCCTCCTCAGCTTCCTGTTGGCTGAACCCCTTATTTACAATATCCTGTAAATCTTTCTCAAGTAAAGGTTTTGCACATCCAAACTGTTTGGAAGAACTCTGTTTTGCGAGTTCTGATATTGCATCCTTTCGTTGGGATTCAAATTCAGTGTCCGCTGCTCCACCCTCATCCTTTTGCTTGTTTACAATATCCATTGCCTGAAGAAGAATGTTTAATTACAAATTACCTACTACTTTTATACCATTTTTAAACCTTAAAATTTTTTGTACCTTTGCATTCCTAATTTCAGCCACATTGACATTAATTCGTTGTCCAAATCTCTTCCAAGGGGGAGGCCCAGAGTTACTGTCACTCGATTTCATCAAAGATCCCCATTGCTCATTCATACTCTCTTGCCCGAAGCATTTTCCATTTTTCAACCAATGAGCTAACATTTCCTCCAAGTATTTCACAATTGTCTCGGTTCAACTTTATTAACGGATCCGTGTTTGAAATTGACCGAAGAGTCCTTAGCTTTGTTCCAGGCGGAGTTTGAGAGCTGTAGTGCATATACGATGTTATAGAGAAATTAATTAGGCACATAAAATTTTAAAAAATACAACATGATAATTTACCTCAATTTTGGTATGGCCTCATAAATAATGGCAGTACAAGACCCTTGTCCATCGGTAAGAGATATCTTCAGCACATTTTTCTGAGGATCATAGGCTCCTTCTCGTTCATATTGATCCTTTTTGGGAAGAGACACATTGACGATGCTTTTAATTTGCAGGATGGAATCTTTTGGTATTGTTAGTCTCTGAAAGTGTGTAATATCGCTTCGCATTCTCCGAGTTTTCCAAGTCTTCCTGATATAAAAAAATAAATCATTGATTATAGGTAGATATTATATGTACAATAAATTAGCAAACAACCATCAACGATAATATAATATAATATATTAAATATAATATTAAATTATTTAGTTGCAATAAAATCCAAGAATTTAAAAACAAAGAATTACATTCAAAAGTTCTCGAAAAAGACCCGGCTCCGGAACATTCTGCCTTCCTTTAAATTGGCTCATTTTAATTAACTTGTTTGGAAAACTTGTTTATTTAATTGGAACACAAATTTTTCTGGGTCAATGTCACATTTTGTTAACAAAAATTCAATAATTTTTTCGAGACATTGCATTCCACAAAATTCAAAAATGCAGCTGCAGTACAAAAGATTTTAGGCTTCCCCCGCTGGGTCGTGAAATAAAGATGTAGGATTATAGGGGTAAAATTGGACTTTTAAAAATTTCTCATAAATTATTGCTTCTTAAAAGTTAAAATGCATAATTAATGACCATTATTTACTAATTTAAACACTAATTAATTCTATCTATTTATAAAAATGTAAAATAAGTTAATTAAAGATATATAAGATGTACTAATCGTAAGTAACTGTTACAAATCCTAAAATATTATTTAACTTGTTATGTGTTACTTGTAGGCCTATAATATTAATTAACTAATTATAAACGTAGTATGCTTATAATTATTGCATTGTTGGGAAAACTCATCTGAAATCAATTATGGTTAAAGTTTTATATTTAATTCAACATATGTATGTATACATAATCATTTATATAATATAGAAATTGACAATTAAAAGTTATTGTTAAAAATATAATTGAATTAATATTCCGAATAATGTCCAAGTTTGAATAAATAAGCAGAACCCCGATTGCTTCCAATGGAAAAGAATCCAGAGTTTGGTGAGAAAGCCATTGAATTAACCCTGCCCCAATTTGCATTTAAAAAGGGAAAGTTTGAGTAGGTGCTCATTGAGGGAAGATGAACCTATAATTACAAATAGAAAGAATTTAATAATTATCTGTAAAATAAATTAAATTTGATTTACTAGTCGAATAGCGTTCTCCTTTTCAACCGAGGCGATTGCGAGCATTTCTCCGGGTCTGTTAAACTCAAGGGAGGTCACAGATGTAACTAGGTTCATGAGTGCCTTGAGAGGCTTCCTCTGAGGGGTTGTAAAGGATTTTTGAGGAACGCTAATGTCATTTGTATCATAAAGATTGACAACTCCCGAATTGGATCCACAGGCAAAGAAATTCCTGGAATATGCAACCCTTGTCCCTTGAACACAACCTTCGTCAGAGAATCTGTTTATACAGGATCTCGTGTCCATGTCCCAAATGTAAACATCTCCAGTATCTAAAAGAAAACCATTGAATGCATTTACATCATTCATAAATATAATCATGATTCATTTAACTGTAAAATTACAATTAATTTTTTAACTTACCACCATAAGAATACATTCTACTTCCAGAATCATTAAAGGCTAAGCTAGACACTTCTCCATTCATTGTAAAGGTGTGGATAATTTCTTTTGATTTGAGCGAATACAGATACATATTTCCATTGTGTCCGAGCGCTATAAAATTCTTTTTATCTGGACTAACTTTAACGTTCTGTCAAAATTCATAAAATAAATGCATAATGTAAGAAATGTATGTATAAAATACAATATAATATTAAAATGAATCATTAGAAGGGAGTATACCCGAATAGTCTCAAATTCCGTGTTTTTATCCGGCCGAATTTTTGCCATCTTCCCCGATATCATATCATAGGAATAAAAGTAACCCATTTGTCCAGAACTGACGAGGATCTCTTCACCCTTTGCACTGAAACAAGCATTTCTGATGGGAAAGTTTTCGAATTTGATTCCTTTAATATGCGTGTTGTTTGAGCCGTCAACCTTTAATAATTAATTTAGATTGTGAATTCTTTGTGAAAGTTTAGAGACAAACCTGATAAAAAGAAACAGTATCACCACCAGCCACGAGACCAAGTTGTTCCTCAGGATGAAATGCAATGCTCCGAATAATTGGGCCCTCTTTTCGTCCACCACCATTCAAATCAAATACTTTGTGGATTTGAAGTTTTCCTCGTAGTAGGGAAGCTCTTGGGCAATGATCTTGGTCTTCCTCGTCAGTTGAGGAATCATCTGATCCTTCCTATTATCATTATTACGTACAACAAAATTAATACAATTACACAAGTGTGACCCTCATTTAAATATTAATTTACTGCACCTTCTTATCCCCCTTTTTATCCTTCCCTGTTTGTGCCCACTCTGGTGTAGGTCCATGAACAAGTGTAAATTGATCAATTAGACGTTTTTTGTAACGTTCTCCTTCTACAGCCACTTTCTTGACTTTACGGTGTTTAAGGCCCTCTTCATCCCTATTTTAAAATAAATTAATTTTTTAATTAATAATTATTATAAAAAAAATGGGATTTTAGGGATGAATTTATCTTTAATTTTTTAAATAAATACCGAATTTCATCGTCAGAATCAGACCAGACTGGAGTCAATTTCGTTTCTGTACTCTTCTTTAACCTTCTCATTTTATGTGAACAATTTATTAAGCACAAACGGATGTAAAGAACAATATTTAATCACTAGTTTTAATTAGGAATTTAAGAAATCAAAAAAGCATGGATTGTAAATAAAGGCGCTTTGGGCCTAACATCTTTTAGTGTGCCTTTGGGCCGGCCGCCGGGCGCTAAAAATATTTTTTGTAATTCGAAAAATTCATTTCCTCCTCAGCCTCCGTCCAGTCAACTGTCGGCCTCCAATCTTCATTTAATTTAATTTTTGGTTAAAACTTAAAAATTCTAAAATAATCGGAGGTCAGAGAGGTCAGATTTTAATTTGAAGTATTCAAGTATTGTCAAAGACTCAAAATGAGCGCTGAGGTAAAAACCCCAATTGTTTGCATTGTTTGAAATTACAGTTTATTTAATTGTATTTTGTATTGTTATTTAATTAGAAGGTGGATACCCAGATGGTAAAGTTACAGAGTTCGGATGGTAAAAGTTTCGAGTGGCCTTTGGGAGCTGTCCTGATGTCAAGAACAATTAAAACAATGATTGAGGATCTCGGAGGTATTTAATTTTTTAATTTAATATTTTAATTGCTTTCCAAATCCCGATTTAATTCTCACATTAATTATTAATTAAATATTTAGATGACCTGGATTGTGCCATTCCACTGCCAAATGTCAGCTCCACGATCCTACAAAAAGTATGTTTTTAATTGTATACATTTAACAATTGAATAATTTGAATTTTTAATAGGTTGAAGAATACTGCAATTACCATTTGGAGGTAATTTATTTTTAAATTCATTGAAATAATGCTGACTTTTAAATTTATTATTGTAAATGCGACAATAGAATGATGGTAAATTGGAAAAGGAGGAGATAAAAGGCTGGGACACGACCCACTTGGACATTGATCGAAAGTTGCTCAAGCAAATCATTATGGTACTTGATTTAAGTCATTGGTTTTTTAAAAATATGCAATTCTAAAATTATTATTTTTAAATGTCAGGCTGCCAATTATCTTGACATTGAGCCCCTCTTGGATGCCACCCTGCAGATCTTCGCGGCAGACATTAAGGGGAAGAATTTGACTGAAATTCGGGCCATGTTGGAGATCATTGATGACCTCACCCCTGAAAGAATTGAACAAATTGAAAAGGAGAACAAATGGATTGACGATGCTTAAAAGCCTTAAACCGTATTATAATTAATTGTTGGGACATGGAATGGACCCAGGTACTTTCGAATCTATTCTATATTTATAAAATAATTCTTAAAATGTGTTATTTTTCTAAAAAAAAAGATGCTATTACCATTTAAGTAATTTTGTAAGGTACTAAACATAATTAATTAGGGTTCCAATTTATTATTCTCATTCTTACTTAAATTTAATAAGTTATGAATGACAAAACAACTCTTAAAAATGTATTTTTTAAATTTAATTAGGGATTTTAATACTTTAATTGAATAATTGTATCCATTCTTTAAATTATGAAACATCCTTGAATCTTACTTTAAAAAAGTACGTAACTATTATATGTAAAAATTGCAATCATTTTTTTCAAGAATTTTAATTAAATAAAAGGCAATTTATGTGACAGGAAACTTTGTATTTATTTTGTACAAGTTTATTTCTTATACCTAATTACTGTAATTAGTAATTAAATAATGTATAGAATTATAAGCTATTGTAACTTGCTAGTTTTGTTGCCATCCAGCTCCGAGGGTTCTTTAATTTCTTAACAATTAAATAATCAAATAGGCATTGCCCATTTCATGACCCTTTATTACAAATTAGTGTGACCCTTAACTTAAGAGCAGAGAACATAAATTGGACATTTCCAGGGGTATGGTGGGGGGTAATATTGAACATGTGATATCGAATCCAAATTTTTGATTGGAAATCAGAGAGAAAAATTTGAAAGTTATTTTGATTTTTAAAAGACACGTCCAGCCTTCAGTTACCAGTCACAAAATGAATCAAAAATACAATTCAAAATACCTACTTATAAATCATTTCAGACAAACCTATAGAGTAAAGTTAAACTAGAATAACCTTGTAGAACATTGGACAGGCCTCAAATTGTCCTCTGGCCTCGTTTTACAATTTATTATATTTATTTGATTTGTGAAATAATGAAAGAATTTTTTAAAAATATATATCTGAAGCTTTATTTAATATAGCAAATTTATCATAATATTATAATATAATACAATGAATTTACCTACATTATTAAGTTTTGGTTCAATTCCAATTAAAAAGTATTATAAAGTTCAAGAAATTAACATATTTTTAAAACATAATTCTATGTAATATCAATATATAGGCCCATCTTCATTATCTCCATCAGAATCCAAGTAATCCTCTCCATTATCAAAGTAGTCCCTAGCATAGTCAGTCCCTTCGTCCAACTCCTCATCAACCTCATCCTCTTCAACCTCATCCCCAATCTTTTTATCAGGATCATCCTCCAAATCCTCTTTTTCCTCCTCGTCCTCCTCCTCCAGAATTGTTACTTTTGGTTTTTTGGCCACCGGCCTCCCTTCCTCCTCATCTCCCTCCTCTATATCCTTGTCATTCTTTTTGGTCAACTCTTCAAACTTTCTCTTTGCCCTATCTTCAAGGAGCTTCTTTTTGTCAATTTTAGGTTTTGGAGCATTTGGACGAAGCTCAATTGGGAGACGATTATTAATGGGTGCATAAATGTACGTATTCTCAATTTTGAAACAATCTGGATAGCTATCAGTATATCGATCAACGTAGAAAGCTTGACCAGGGGATTTGGGGATCTGTACACCAAAATTGCTTTTAACGTAAGATGAGATCTCATGTTCGATGGCCAACAGACTCCAAATAAGCATTAGCATCTGAACGAGGAAGAGGAAGAGGTTTGCATCCACCGAGGGGGTATAGGGGAGGTGCTTGAGGAATTATTTGTTCTTTCCTGGGATGAAAAACCTTTTGTCCACGGGCCTTACTCATTTCAATTGCCTGCAATAAATTTAATATTTTATTTTTTTATTACTATAATATTATTATGAATTTATGATTAATATTTACTTACCTATTCAGCAGTTAGTGGTACTTTAATATTAGACTGAACTGTGGGCTTCTCTTCCTCCTCCTCCCTTTGAAATTGGTCGGGATCGTAAATAACTTTAAGGATGAGGGAACAACTTGGACAAGTTGCGCTATCCTCACCGTCAAATAGTTCTTCCTGTAAATTNAATATAATTACCTAATTAATTGATGTTTGATATCATTATTATTTAAAATTAAATCATCACACCTTTGTAATTTGAAATCTGTCTCCACAAGGGCAGGGGTAATAGTAAGTTTCGGATTCCTCGTCCCACTCAAAATCCTCAATCTCAATCTCGTCGTAATATGATGTCATTCCAGAGTTACTTTAATCTTTAAACACAGCTCCAAAAATTAATTAACATTTGTAACTTTTAATTAAGATGAACTTGAAATTTAAGATCTAGAAAAAATCTGTGCACATTTCGAAGGGGGTCTCTATTCAAATATACAGCGGGTAAAGGAGGTCTAGAGTTTAGAAGAAAAGCGGTTTATTCAATATTTTTTTAAAAAATTTTGCAAAATCTAAAAATTTTTGTTTAATTTTTCATAAATTCCTCTGCCAATCCAAAATTAATTAACCGGAAATGGCTACGCCAAATCAAGTAAGTTATCTGGGGTATTAATTGACCAGAGAATCTTTTATTATTTGATATTTTTAATTATTTTATTAAAGTTTTGAGAAATTGTAAATTCAATATTTTATATATTTGGAATATTTTAAATTTTAAATACATTATTTATTTATTTATTTATTTTATAGGCCCCTGACCATCGTCGTAAATGGAATTTAGCTGATTACGAATACAAAGGGAAGGAGGCTGAAACGGAGCCCGAAGAGGAATTGGACGAAGATGGACTGCCCAAGAAGAGGGAGATGTTGAAACAGAGGGATTATCGGGTTGACCTCGACTCTCGCCTAGGGAAGACCGTGGTCATTACAAAGGCCACTCCTGCCTCCTCTTCTGGTGGATATTATTGTAATGTTTGTGACTGTGTGGTTAAAGATTCCATCAATTTCCTCGATCATATCAATGGGAAAAAACGTAAGTTCGATTTGTACATAAATTATTATAAACCCTATTTAATATTTGCATTTTAATGTAAATTATATACGTTAATTTATCTATATATTAACAGACCAAAGAAATCTGGGAATGTCCATGAAAATTGAACGTTCCACCCTCGACCAGGTCAAATCTCGCTTTGAGCTAAACAAAAAGAAAAAAGGACGAAGAAAAGAAGAAATATGATCTTGAGAAGAGGATGAAGGAATTGGAGGAAGAGGTTAGTTCATAGTTCTTTGATTTAAGCTTTAATATGATTAAATGAATAGAATCGTAGAGTTTTACATTTTGAATTGATTTTAGGAGGAGAGGTCTAAGGCTTATAAAAAGGAACAGAAAAAGAACCGAAAGAGGAAACTCGAAGATGAGGAGGAGGAAGGAAATGAGTTGGAAGAAAACCCAGAAATGGCCGGTATGTCTCTCAATTATATTATATTCAAATCCCAAGTACTGTGTATCATAGATATTCATCAATAATTATTAGTTCATTGCTAAATATTAATTGATCCAAAATTTATTTAATATTTCAGCAATAATGGGCTTTTCTGGATTTAAATAGACAGCGGAGATTACTTAAGTATTTGTCAAAATGTCGCAGATTAGTGAGTATAATATATTATTTCTCTTTTTATAATTTATACATATTAGCGTAAGATTATAATAATTTACCGTTGTTTTGAGCCTTCAATTTTAATATATCAGATACAATGCCCATGATTATTGAATCAATAATCATGGGCATTGTACTATCTAATATTGATTATTTATTATAAAATATTATCATAGTAGAAATCTGATAAATTGTTATTCTTCAATCTTTTACTAATTCGAATCCTCAGTCGTCAACGTTGAATCATGTTAAAGTTATAAGTATAACTTAAAACTATGCTAATAGGTATATAATTATATTGAATATTGATTTTAAAGTACTGCATATTTTTCTATCATTGATGCGTGGATTTTAATTCACAATAAAAGACACTTTGAAACTTTTAAAAAATACCAAACATTTCTGGCTTAATTGTCCGTGACAAAATCAAGTTTTTATTAACATTTTATTACATTTGTATACTTAATATTTATCGATTCTTAATAGTAGTACAATACTACAATATATTAACTAGTAAGTATCGTACAATAATTCAAACTGTATAGTGTATAAGGATGACAACATTTTATCACATGCGTATTTATATCAATATTCATATGATATTAAATCTTAATAATAGTTACTTACAATTAGCCTTAAATTATTTACATAAAGTTACTGTATTGTACTCCAATACTTACACTATTAAAATCGGCATATCGGTAACAATAACTAGGCATTGAGGAAGCGCTTTAAATAATCAAGATTTAACCCTAGCCTAGAAAAAAGTAAGATATGTAACTCGATTAAATAAAATTTATCACAAAAATCAAGTAATTTAATAAACATTTTTAAAATTAACTCTTAAAAATTAAAACTATAAAAATATCTGTACATGAAATAAATACGGATAAAAGATATGAAACGGAATGATTTCGAATCATTAAAATATTCATCCTACGATCGATATTAATTAATCATTAGGTTAACTTAAGTTTAACAAATAATGCGATTACCCCTTAATTGTAGTAAATAGGAACCATTTCTCAATAATAACTTTTATTAATTATTAATATTATGTTATCCAAACCGGAAATCACAAAAGTTATATTTCAAAATGGGAAATCCCATATGTCAGTCAACTCTTATTACAGATATCTACCAGTATCTATGTACCTATATTTTTATAGCATGTTTTCAAGTTAAAGGAATCTCTAATTTTATACTCTAGTTTATATTCTAGTTAATATTATTAGTACTTATCGTAAATATGGATAGATTTCAATATGAATCTCAAGAATAGCATTGCATAGCTAATAATCGCATCCAGTGGCAGAAAAGTTCGCATATTTTTCTAATTATCGAGCGGTATAATCACGTAGTAAACTTGAAGTAGCGTACGATAGCTACATATTGCCTATTAGTATTAGTTGTAGTATATACATCTGTACATACATACTATAATTGCGTTTGTATTGTAATATACTACTATATTACGGTATATTATTTAAGTAAGTACAATATATCTAGGAAATTATTTGGTACAAAATTCTTTAAATCATCTGGTCAACGGAACGGAAAAATTATATAGGAGGAGTCGGAAGTATTTTTATATATGAAAGACCTTGAACTCTCTAATTGACTTCGCATAGTACTGTTTGCTGCAATTGATTCGCTTCGATAGCTCCAGAGTAATTGTTTTTATAATAGCAGGCCAAGAGAGCTTCTTGAATGTTCACTAATTTTTAGTCCTCGTTCAAAACTATCCTCCTCCCCTTCACAAAGCTCAAGGGATGTCTTTCTTGGCTCGATTGAATAGTGAGTCTGCTTTTGATTTGTTTCTCTAAATATTAGGAAAAATGATTTTAAAGGAAATAATTTAGAAACAAATATTTTATAACTACTACATATTTTCCCATGTATGTATCACCTAGTCCTACCTTTTGTCAATGTTGAGCTGAAAGCCAAAGTTCATTTTATTTCTGATCACTTTTGATATCCTACTAGGAAGGTATCTCCCGAATTGAGCTTCCACATCTGATTAAAGAAATATTTTTATGGTTAGCAAAATTTAAAATTAAATTTTTTAATGATCATAATATCCTAATAGTAGTATTATAAATGATATTTCAAACCTTCATCGTATTCTGTGATGGCAAGTTGACAGCTAAGTTTGGCCGTATATGCTGACCGGGATAAGCTGATTCTGGTCAGGGTATGTGCTACAAGCGTGATGACTGCTTCACTAAGGACTCTGATGTTATAGGTGAGTTTTGGGGCAGATTCATAAAGTTTAAGGAGTTGTGGCATAGGCTCTGATTTGATAATATATAGGTACATAAATATTAGATGAATAAATAGATTCAATGTTAATTCAAGAATAAATAGAAATCTTACATGTCCATGGGAAGTATAGCTGGAAGACTCATCAGACTCAGGATTCTTACAGATTGATGTGAAAAAAGCCAATTAAACAGTCCCTTATTTCCAGATTCAATCGCATCTTGTAGAATTGAGACGACCGTTTCTGGTAGTGAATCGTGTAAAGCAGCCTACGGTAAATGAGGGGAAAAATTGAAGCAAAAAAAAAAATTAAATAAATGATAAAGAATTTGAAAAGCTAGCAAAATTAACGGATATGATCATCTTCTACTACTCTCTTGTACATATACTATCTAATCCTAAACGATTTTTAAGGCTATTTCAACGCAATAAATTATTTGCAAAAAATTATATTGTAAATGCATATTATCGTGGGGCTAGGGTTCGTTCCCCTTGCTTGATTCTAAATTTGCAATTGCAAAGTTTTTATGGGTAAAAAAAGAAGCTTCCGCCTCAGCCCATCATAGAGGCCTAACTTAAGGTTAAATGAGTAGAGCAGAGCTGTGTATCCGTTCCCTCTTTTTATGAACGTAGTACAATAATAATTATAAGGTACATTTTAAGGCATTTACCTGTTTCTGAGCTTTACACTGATGGCAGGACTCTTCCGAGATAATTTTTTCGTAATTTTTTGAGGCAATCTCCTCCAACTCTTCTCCAAAGGTGGTTGGCATTGCGGGAGATAGAGTCATACAATCCGCACACCCAATCAGATCATTCCGCACCAGGAAACGTAGAGTATCATCGAACCCTTGCTGACACATTTTTGAAAGGATCTCTGGGCGCGGGGGGAACAAAGTTCTTGAGAATCTGTAGAGGTTCTGCCTTGATAATTCGATAGAAGTATTAGCCAGGTTAATCTGCAAAGGATAATATTAATAATTTTATTAAACATTATTTTACAATTCAATATAAAAAACAAAAATATATTAAAAGCTCCCCAATTTTATAAACCCCATACAATTTAATGCGTTTAGACAAAATTCCCAAATAATTAAAGCAATTCTATCTCTTACTTGAAGCAGTGAATGATTGTCATCACGGGGACATATATCAGATTCTCCACAAAACGGTGATACAGTTATGGTATTCATCATCTATAATGGGGAGATTATCACTGTAGCATCCATCCATGTATCTGACCCCCTGCAGTTTTGGAGGTAGCCATCCGGAAAAGAGGGGAACGAAGGAGGAACATAGAATTCCCTAATTAATCAATCCATTCATTAATTTACATAAAGGCTTTACACAAGTCAAATTTAACACATGAACAAGATTAAGGACAAGTCACAAACCCATAATTTCATAGATCACAAACGATTAAGGATCATTCAATATCTCGCTCCAAATTATTAAATTATAAATTTATGGTAGGTCAAGACAAAACTGTTATTTGAGAATTTAACTAATACATACTGAGAGATGTAAATGCTCTAATTTATCCCTTGATACTAAGTAAATCAAATTATGCCCACGGATCTCAAAGAGTTTCAAAAAAGACGCCGACCGGCATTAATTTACTCTATGTACATTCAATAATATATACGTTTATACTAGTATATTAATGCATGTACTAATCCTAAGCTTTGGATTAGAACATTTATCGATGACATTTAAATATTTCGCGAAAAATACCTACATAAATGGAGAATCCATTGGCTCGTGGAGGAGATATGTCACACTCTCCCGCAAAAGGTGAAATTGAGACGGAAACATCAAAATTAGGAAGATTGTCTGTCATTCCACCATCAATATACCGACAGCCACGGAAAAAAGGCGGAAAGATTCCAGAAAATATCGGAATGAAGGCTGAGCAAAGGAGTGCCTTTTTTCCACGAAAAGATAATTATGTAATTAGTTTCAATGGCCTTGCTCCGAAAACTTGTCTCCAAATTAGAGCTCATTAAATATGAACCATAATATCAAATTAATTAGTTTGTAAATATGAAATCTGGAATTTGAACTTGTCCTATATTTGTATAATAAGTTAATTAACACTATTCGACTAATTATACCTGGATCAACTCTTCTCTGGAATTAAAGTGCGAGACAATCACATTTTGCCTATCATGGGCCCTCGTTAGAGATATGTTAAGCTTTCCATTGACTCGTAAATGTGCGTCTTCGGGAAGAATCTAGGTATAAGATTTAAAGATTGATTAAATATTATTCCAAAATAAGCATAATTTGATTTAAAAATTACCTTTTCAAGGCCGTCTCTGAGAATCTTTTGAATATTGAAGGATGGACTAAAGGGTCCGAGCGTCTTTGATCTAGCCAGTGTGGAAATCCGTAACACATCCTTAGTAATTTGACCTTTAAAGGAAAGGACAAAAGTTAAATATGACTTAGCGTAATTGCAATTAATTATACCTATTAACTACACATATCCCCAGCATATTTTTCTATTGGGTTTCCTTAAGCTATTTTATATGATTAATGATCAATATAACTAACTAATACTAGTAATACTAATACTAGTATGTACTAGCTCTTAAATATGTATATATATTACTTGTATTTATAATAGATATAATAATTTTATACGGATATTCAAATAGTACTACTTATTTGTAAAACTTTATGAAATCGGAAGATTATGTAGCTCGTCTATTACGATACTTATTGCAGTATTAAGTAAGCGAGTACTTGGGCTTTTCCATTTATCATACTCATACTTATATGTACATACTAATACATCCCTATGCACAAGGTTCCATTTTGCAAGTGTAAAAGAGCCCTGAAATGAACAATGCAATGTCAAGATACCTTCAAGTATCATATCCTTTAGCCTAGACCAAAGGATTTTAAAACTCTACATAAACACATGTACGATAATGGGGTAATAAAAGGAAGAATGCACTTTCAAGCATATTTTACAAATGAACCCGTTCATCGAAGCTCATCAACACATCTTTGTGATATCAAAAAGGAGGGCGGAGAGAGAGAGATAATAATGCATTAGCATCTGTGCTTATCAATTCTGTTTCATTTTCTTTCATTCAGAGAGTCAGAGGCAGACTCGAAGAATGTTCTAAATAGAAAACATTCACTATCAGCTAGCTAGCTAGTAATGTAGTTAAATGCGCAGTTAAATAGAGAGGAGATTAATTGGTAGTCGACGTCCCAAACCCTCTCAAGGCCTTTTAACCCTTACCCTCCCCTATCACTAGCAAATACCTCACTTCCTCAACC
>JAAZTK010000985.1:0-16031 GCA_036507255.1 Megalothorax incertus
GTGTGAGGATGACCGACCTTATCGAAAGCCTGGACGACATCGTGAAAGGTAATCACAAGATCCTTCTTTTCCCTTTTGTGACTCACTATATTCAACATATCTTATATTTTTCCTATTTATATTCAACAGGTATTATTGAAAAGATTTAAAATATTACATGAGATGCGATATTTGTTTAAAATATTGTTTTTCAAATTCAAATGAATTTTTAATTATATTTTGAAATTTAAAGTTCAAACCGAGGATTTTGAAATTATTTGAGGACAACAATCAGCTGTTTGCCAATTAGCATGCAGGTATTGTACTTTAACCTTATATTTAATACAATAAAATTTAAAAAATTTATTTTTTAGGAAACCTGTAATTTTTTAATTTCAAATGGAAAGAGATCCAGTAATAAAATATAAATTGGAGGATGTAGTTTTTGGGAACAAAATTGGCCAAGGCTCATTCGGGAAAGTTTATGAAGGTAATATTTTTCATCAATAATTTGAATAATTAAATTAAATAATAATCTAAATGATTTAATTAACTATAGGTATTTCTAATGGGGATAAAATAGCGATTAAAGTCCCCAATGATCCCCTCAGGGGAGATGTAATGAACGAGCTTAAATTCCTCGCCAAATTGAAGCACCAAAATGTAGTACATTTTTACGGGGTTTTAGAGAAAGATTATAGTAAGACATTTTATACTAAAAAATACTAAAAACTAAAAATTAATTTAAAATTCTAGAGATAAATCTAATATTCGAATTCCTGGATGGAAATGCACGTCAATTCGTAATTTGCCAAAATCCAACAAATGTATTTGAATTTTAATTATAAAATAAAAGATTTTGTGGGTTTTAATAATTTTTTTTTTAAATTTAGGAAATACTTTTGGGGATTTCTCATGATATTTCACTGGGAATGGACTATATCCACGACCAGGATATCCTTCAAAACGCTTTTGGGGATTTCCCATGATATTTCACTGGGAATGGACTATATCCACGACCAGGATATCCTTCATAGGGATCTTGCTGCACGAAATGTCCTCGTGAATTCAAAAAATAGGGCCAAAATCTCGGATTTTGGACTTAGCCGATTAATTGATCCAAATCACGACCAATATACAGTTAAATTGAATTTTTATTTATATTTTTATATAAATTTAGAATTTTATGACATTTGATTGCAATTTCCAGATAGCAGAAGGTACATTGATTCCTAATAATAGATGGCTACCCCGAGAATGTCTTGAAATCGGTGGTAAATTCAGCAAATCTTCGGATATTTGGTCATTTGGGGTCACAATTTGGGAGATTTGGAACAAAGGGGGAATCCCATATGGAGAACTAAAGAATGAAGTAATAGGAAATACTATATTATAATTTAGAATTGCTTTATACATAATTAATTAATTATTAATTAAAATATTTTATTCTAGCAAGTGAAGCAAGCCATTAGCGAAGGAAAGAATCCAATGTCATTTGAAATGGACCAAGGAATACCCGGAGGAATTAAAAAGCTTCTAAAGGATATTTTTGTTGAAGAGAGAAAGCGGCAATCTTTTGCAAATATTAAAATAATCCTCGAGGATATGAAAAAACGAAATAATTTGGATTGTTCAGGTCAAAATGTTGAAATTATACATGAATTTGGAGGTCAAAGTTCAAATTCAAATTCCGAGAGATTTTATTCCGCAAAATCACAATTTGACCAAAATTCGGCGTAAGACAAGATTTTCTTTTAAATTTTTTTGTAATCAATTAAAAAAATATTTATAGAAAAGGATTAGGAAAAGTTTCGCTTCAAAATGTATCTGGAATTGAAATTGTTGAATCAAAATATATCTTGAATGGAGATAACGTGGATACAATTTTGAATTTTGCAAATGAGAATTACACGGTCAAGGATCTTGAATGTGTAAATATTTCAACGAGGAGGTTTCCTCAAATCCTCAAAAAATTTAAATCCATCCAGACTTTGAAATTTAAGCACGTAGAGGTGATTTAAAAATACTAAAATTAATAGAGTTTAATCCTAGATTTGATTTTTTATTTCTCTTTAGGCCATAAGTGGAGAATGTTTGTATTTGAGGTCAAGATCTGATGCGAGAAAAGAAGAGGATTGCTTCTTCAAAATAGAGGATTTGGGAGGATGCCCAAATTTGAAGAAATTAGAGCTTCATTGGATTCAAGTGGCTTTTCCTCATACATTTCCGAATTTGCCGGGGTTAAAGACATTGCTTCTGAATAATTGTGATATTTTTGGGGATTTAATTGACTTCATCTGCCGAGGAAATTTGGAAGATCTGAGATTAAGTGGGATAATTCCAATGTTAATCAAAGAAGATGTGGAGAAGGTTTTAAGGAGCAAAACGTTGAAATTCATCCAATTGGGAAAGCATTATAGGGAAATCTTCAACTCTTGCTTTAACCCAGTTGGCCCAGATGGAAGGTCAATGGGGAAAATAACCCCAAATACAAAAATTATATTCCAAAGGGAGTCCATTGAGCAACCCTGGGTGCAAACCATCAAATTTCTTGATATTGTGGAGGGATCATTTAATTTGACTCAAGATAATGTGGATATTGTCTTAAATTCTCCAAATGAAAACTACTGTGTTGCATGGTTAAATTGCTCCAATATTTCCACACTGAGGATTCCAGAAGTACAGAAAAAATTCATAAATATTGACAATTTGGAATTTTGGCATAATATGGTTAATAGAATATTTGGGTTGAGCTGTAGATAGCGGGACCAAAAAAAGACTTTGAAATTTTTCGACTTTCAATTTAACCTAACCTAACTTAACCTAACCTAACCTGACCCAAACCAACCAAATCTCACTGTCAGCAATCCTACGACCCCCAGAGGTCAGAAAAAGTGATTAAAAAATTTTTTGGTTGAAAAATTTTCTAAGTCCTTTTCCCATGTTAAATCCCCATATACTTTTTTTGGTCCCGTATTCTACAGGCCAACCGAATATTTGCTATCTTACAATAAAAATACGTGGATAATACAAATATTTTTCAATTTTTAGAACATTGAGGAGGGGAAATGTTTATTTCTTGAGCCACCAAAAAGAACATTGTTGTCTTTTTCCTGGAAACCCGAGGATTGTTTGTTAAAAATGATTGATTTAAAGGGATTTGAACATTTGTTTCATTTGTGCCTGGAAAATGTGGATGTGGAATTCCCGCAAAGTTTTTCAATTTCCAAAAGTTTGCCAAAATTGAAAGAATTGGATATAATATTTTGTGGGGTGATTGGGAACTTTATGGATACTTTAACCTCCACTTCAAATTTGGAAGATCTGAGATTACGTGGAATTACCCCTGGGTTAACAAGGGGAGATGTGGAGAAGC
Source organism: Megalothorax incertus (assembly GCA_036507255.1). Taxonomy (NCBI): domain Eukaryota; kingdom Metazoa; phylum Arthropoda; class Collembola; order Neelipleona; family Neelidae; genus Megalothorax; species Megalothorax incertus. Next base: position 3,356 of record JAAZTK010000985.1, read on the forward strand.
TTTTAAGGAACAAATCCTTGAATTTTATCCTATTAACCAAACACAACAATAGGGAAATATTATCTAGTTCTTTCACTCCAATTGGACCAGATGGAAATCCAATTGGAGAAATTACACAAAATTCTAAAATTCAATTTAAAAGGGCGTCATTTGGCAAACCTTGGGCCCAAAATGCGTCTCCCGTTGAGGATGGAGAATTCCACTTGAACAATAGAAATATCGAATACATATTAAATTCCCCATTTGAAAACACAGCTGTGACTAAATTAATTTGCACGGATATTCCAACGATCAGAGTTCCAGCCATCCTAAACAAATTCAAATCCATTCAAAAATTCAAATTCCATCACCTATTTGTAATCTAAAATTAAAGTTACAAAAGATTTTGTCAACTTTTTAAATTTTTCTTTAATTCCAGGATAAAAATAACAAATGTGTATATTTTGGAGCAATTTTGAATGCGAGGCGAGAGGATATATGTTTATTCAAAATGGTAGATTTGGCGAGATTTACAAATTTGAAGATTTTAAGGCTGGATAACATGGACGTGTCTTTTCCACCTAAATATCCGGATATGCCCGGGCTAAATAAATTGATTCTTTCTCATTGTGATATTACTGGAGATTTTATTAAAGATTTCCTATGCAAATCAAATTTACAAGATCTGATATTATGGGGAATTACCCCAATGTTAACAAAGGGAGATGTGGAGGAAATTTTAAGAAACAAAACTTTAAAATATATCCAATTGGGGAAGCATATTCGGGAAATATTCTCAAGTTCGTTCATCCCAATTGGGCCGGATGGAAATCAAATGGGGGAAATAAAACAAAATGCTGATATTTGGTTTAAAAGGAATTCTCTTGATGAACCTTGGGTCCAAACCATGCAAGAAATTACAGAATAAATTAAATACTTTAATACTTGTATATTAATTTTTTCAAAATTATCAAAATTGGAAATTAAGTATTGTAAATTAGGTAGGTACTATACTTTTGGATCCAATATAATACAGATAAATAAATAAATAAATAATTATTTTTATTTTAATTTAATTTTCTATGCTAGGGAGGAATATCTTCTTGATTCACATACGAATTTGCTTATAAACACAGAAATAAGTTCACAATGCAATGTTTAAACTGTATTAAATGATAGGTTAGGACTAAAGAAATAAAATATCAAAGTATTGTATCTATTTATTTTTGGGAAATATCATTAGAAAGAAATGAAATAGTTTACAAAAAAACAAAAATTCCCAAATTATTTAATTTTTAATTCTGGAAAAAATATTATTTTATACCCCAGATGAGGTATTCAGGGAAGAAAGTCCAGATCGACCCATCATGGGATATCGAGAGCCCTATTCCAAAATAATAATATATTATTTTTGAATACAATATTGTACAAAATATAAAATTCAAAATATATACAAGCGGTCTGTGATCCAAAGGAAATCCCTTCCCAAATCCCGCAAAAAGAAATACGAGGCAAATTGCGATGAAAAAACACTTCATTTTGACATGATATTTGTTCAAAAATTGAAATCTGAATCCAAATTGAGTGAAAGACTGGTCTATTGCTCCATAAGAGCTACTTATATTTAAAGAGAGCTAAGAATGCATTTTGGAATGTCCAGACTCAGGAATTCAGACTTCTTGGTTAATTTGCCATTTAATACAATATATGTAGTAGTAATATATTATGATTGGGATTTTAATTGTAGACATCAAGGATTTTGCAAGCAATGTCTTCCTGCATCTTGACACAATTTCATCACATACCTATGTACTATCTAGTAGTATATCTTAATATGCCGAATCATTAATTAAATAGATTACTAATAAATGGTCATTTTTAATGGGCGGATGAATATGCAATTATAAGATTTAACAAATCGTACAAATGTACATCTACCATTTAACTCTATTGTATGAGATGGAGAATATTAATTTTGGAATCTCAAAGGCATAAATTCCAAATACAAGGTTTAGTAATTAATATTTAGGTCATGTGTTTAAATATTACGGGTTATATTGCACTGGAAATTCAATATAAATCCTCAATGATTTGACATTGGCCGAGATGGCCTAGAACTATAAATCCTACTGATATTTGTCATGATACAGCCATGTATTGTAATTAAATAATATTCGTACAATATAATACTTCATTTTATGGAAAGATATATTTTAAAGGTATTTCCTGCCATTAAGAACGGATATGTCCATTACTTCAGTAGGTGGCGTCACATGGGATGAAATGACTGAAGCCAAGAAAACACGACACCTTGCGGACGGAATTCTCTTGTGACTTAAATACAAAAAGTTCCGCCAGAGGTCCGCCAACTCGATCACTCCATCTTTAAGACTCTTGAGCCTCCGAACATAATTCACGAAATTCACGCCATGTCTGCAGGGGCGCCACTCGTAATTTGAAATGTCCATGCGTCGGCGTCAAATCTTTGAATTCCATATGGGATTCCTACTATTATCAAAATGGTATAGTAATAAAAATTAATGCATTCAAATTATTAGCTTTTTCATATATGAATGCAATGCGAGATTAATATTTATCAAGTAATAAATTGAAGAATTTAATTATAAATTTAAAATGAGATAAGATAATTTAAGTTATCAAAGAGAAAAAGTATTCCCCATATCTTTATAATGCGAATTTTATCTCAAATAAATTTATCTGAATTAACTAGAATTATTTTATCTTGGAATGAAAGTGTCCAATCAAAATCCACCACATTCCAAAAAACTCAAGCACTCGTATTTGAAGAGCCCCATATAATTCATTGGCTAAATCTATTCAAAAAAATTCTAATTTTTTGATTTTTGGGCAAATAATTTTGGAGTTGGGATTTTTAATTTAAATGAAAAATGAGTGTTGAGGGTGTGGGATTTCTCCAGAAAAATGGACCTGGAATTCGAAGCAGGTGCACGTCCGCAACAATACCCGAAATACTTTCCATATGCTTAAAAAAAGGATTCTTGAATCTGGAAGAAATTGCCATTTGCGTAATTTTAATGAAATAAAATTTTAAATTAATTTATGAATTTTTGAATTTTTAGAAAAATAATTTTATAAATTTGACGAATGCTGAGAAATGGGACAAAATTTCAGAGACACTTCAAATCAAGCAGGAGATAACGATAGATGGTGTTTGGGAGATATTCTCAGGGGAATCAAGCAGTCATATACTCAAATATCTCAGTATTTAGTATATTTAATTAATTATTAAAAGTTAATATTTAATAATTATTTCATCCATCTTTTATTATTAAGGGAGTGTCCATACTGAAATGGATATTCCAAGTGCGGGTAATTCAAATCAAATCTCAGAAAAAGGTTAATTTTTTATTTATTTATTTAAATGGATTTATTTAAATGGATTTTAAATGGGATTTTTAGGGGGCAATCCATCGGATGATAAAGTATTAAGGAATGCCGCTAGAGGGATCCAGGAGTCTCAAGAATTGATTCCCCATCAAAACTTATCTCAAATCGAAATTGCTCAAACTGAATATAAATTGGATGGAGAGAATGTGGATACAATTTTGAAATGGGCCAATGATAATTACACAGTCAAGTATCTTGAATGCACAAATATTTCAGCGAGGAGGGTTCCGCAAATCCTCAAAATATTCAAATCCATCCAAACTTTGAAATTTAAGCACAGAATGGTGATTTTTAAATAATAAAATTTATAAATTTAATCCTAGTTTTGTTTTTATTCAATTTTAGTCTGTAAGTGGATATTGTTTTTATTTGGATTCAAGATCTGATGGGAAGAATGAAGAGGATTGTGTGTTCAAAATTGAGGATTTGGCTGGATATGCGAATTTGAAGAATTTAGAGCTTCGTTGGATTCAAGTGGCATTTCCTCGTACATTTCCAAATTTGCCTGGATTAAAAAATTTGATTCTCGAGCGCTGTGATATTTCCGGAGACTTAATTAATAACTTTGTCTGCTACTCAACTTTACAAGATCTGCAATTATATGGGAATACCCCATATTTAACAAAGGAAGATGTGGAGAAGCTTTTAAGAAACAAAACATTGAAATTCATCGGATTGGGGAAGCATTTTAGGGAAATCTTCGCCACTTCCTTCAGCCCAATTGGCCCAGATGGAAGGTCAATGGAAAAAATAACACCAAATTCCCAAATTATATTCCAAAGGGAGTCCATTGCCAGACCCTGGGTTCAGACCATCGAATTCCTTGATATTGTGGATGGATCATTTAATTTGACCCAAGATAATGTGGATGTAGTCTTAAATTCCACAAAATTAAACGAAACAGTTGCATGCTTAACTTGTACCAATATTTCGACCCGGAGGATTCCACAAATTCAAAAAAAATTCAAAAAAATTCAACGTTTGGAATTCTGGCATCATATGGTTAATATTATATTTATTTATTATATTATAAATCCTTATACATTTATAAAACTATTTAAATACTTTTAGGACGAGGAGGGGAAATGTTCAATTTTTGGATCACCAAAAAAATCATTTTTTTCTTTTTTTGAACGGAAAAAATATCCTTATTTGGAAGCCGATGCTTGTTTGATAAAAATGATTGATTTAAAGGGATTTGAAGATTTGTCTCATTTGTGCCTTGAAAATGTAGAGGTGGAATTTCCACAAAATTTTTCAATTTCCCAATATTTGCCAAAATTACACATAATGGAAATAATATTTTGTTCCGTCATTGGGAACTTTTTGGATGCTTTAACCTCCCCGTCAAATTTGGAAGATGTAAGATTAATTGGAATTACCCCTGGGTTAACAAAGGGAGATTTGGAGGGACTTTTAAGGAATAAATCCTTGAATTACATCAAACTATCCATATACAATAATAGGGAAATATTCAATAGTTCTTTTACTCCAATTGGGCCAAATGGAAATCCTATGAATGAAATGAAATTAAATTCAAAAATTGTATTTGAAAGGACGTCATTTGGTAATCCTTGGATCCAATCTGCGTATCCCGTTGAGGATGGAGAATTCCACTTGAACAATAGGAATATCGAATACATCTTAAATTCCCCATTTGAAAGAACAAATGTGACTAAATTAATTTGCACGTATATTCCAACTATGAGAGTCCCAGCCATCCTAAACAAATTCAAATCCATTCAAAAATTGACATTTCATCACATATTGGTAATTTAAAAATTAAATTATAAAAGATTTTATTCCTGTTTTAAATTTTTCTTAAATTCCAGGATAAAAATAATAAATGTGTATATTTTGATTCAATATTGAATGCGAGGCGGGAAGACATTTGTTTATTCAAAGTGACGGATTTAGGGGCATTTTCAAATCTGAAGGTTTTACATTTGATGAACCTAGATGTGTCTTTTCCTGGAACCTTTCCCAATTTACCCGAATTAAGGGCATTGAATCTCCAGAATTGTGACATATCTGGAGATTTTATCAATGATTTTATATGCCAATCTAATTTACAAAAACTGGGGTTATGGGGGATTAGTCCTATGTTAACAAAGGAAGATGTGGAAAAGCTTTTGAGGAAGAAATCGCTGAAAGACATCAAAATGGGGAAAGACATTAAGGAAATATTTTCGAGTTCCTTCACTCCAAATGGACCAGATGGGAATCCGCTACAAGAAATAGTCCAAAATGCTGATATTCACTTTAAAAGAGATTCCTCTGATGAACCGTGGGCCCAAAAAGTGGAAGAAATTAAAGATTAAAATTCAGGGAACCTTGCAATCAATTTTTGGTAAATCCAGAACACTCAAAAGGAGTCCATGTCCTCGAAAGCTGGTATATTTGTGCTTCCGGTAGACGTCCTGACTCGTTCGACAAAAAAACATTGCATCTGACAAATGTACTTGAATCTATTCGGATTACCGAGATAAAATTGCTAATTTCTTTCTATTATTTAATTCAAAATGCTTATTTTATCAGCAATAAAATATATTCCCAAATATCAATTTTGCGCAATTATGCTATTTTTATTATTAGAAGCTAATTCAAAATATGCATATTACAACTTAGCTTACTTAATCTTAACGAAAAACGTTTAAATATCAAATATAACGTATTACATCAACCCCGGATCGGCGCATGAAGAAATGCGTCTAAAAAGTGCAAAATTTCCCCGCGAATTTTTCAAAATGCCACAATGTGTTGTGTATTGATCTTCGTCCACTAGAGGGAGTGAGGAATATTGAGAAAAGATTCATTTTGTGTGATTATTGGCCATTAACGACGAAATTACTCAAAAGGTGGCGCTTTGAAAAAACTCTAACGCATTAGGTGCGAAGATTTGAAAGAAATCTGCTTGAATTTGACCCAAGATCATCACAAGTTCAATTCCACAGCATATGGATTTCAACGCCAATCACTAAATTTTCAAATTTGAATTTGGCGGCAAAAGTGATTGAAATTTGCATTTTATAGAAAAATATACTTTGAAGATTTTATGCCGTTTAGAAGGGATTGATCCATAACTTGAGTAGGTGGCGCCACATGGGGCAGGTGGCTTGAATTAAGTTTGACAAAGCATTGAAGCCAGGAAAACGCGACATCTTGCGGCCGGAATTCGCTCTGATATTAATGATTAAAGTTCCCACCAGAGGTCCACGCACTCGATGACTTTCCCTTTAAGGCTCGTGAGTCTCCGAGCCTAACGTTTAAAAAAATTGCGGGAAGATTAAAATTTCCGCCTTCCGTGGGAAATTCACAGCAAATAGTCCACGGAATCCACGCCATTTGTAGCCGCCACGCGTAAATTAAAATTCCCACGCGCTCACGCCAAATCTCCTTCAAATTCCACATGGGATCCTCCTAATACCATACGATTAATAAAAGAAATATAATTTAGATGCATTCTAATCATATTGAATTTTATACGAATCCAAAGCTGGATTTATATTTAGTTTATACCATAATAAAGTGAAGAATTTAATCATGAATTTAAAGTGAGATAAGATAATTTAAGCCCTCAAATAAAAGTCAAATTATTTCCCCATATCTTTTTATATAGCAAATTATAATTCAAATAAAATTAGCTTATCTGAGCACAATTATCTAGAAATATAATATTTACTCTGGGATTGAAACTGGCCTATCAAAATCCACCACTTGTCAAAAGTCTCGAGTACCCTAAACTCAAGAACCCCACCCAATACATAATTCATTGCTTAAATCCATTGTAATACTAACACACAATTACTTTTATATGATAATTTTTTAAATATTAAAAAAACGCAATTCTTCAAAATTTTATTAATTCACAAAAAATTATTTCAAGTACTTTTCGTTCCAAAATCTAATTTTTAAACAGATAGGAAATAAAGGTATTTTTTGCAATAATTTAACAAAATTTGACCATATGTTTTTCCTGGATTTGCAAAAATTTTATTTAAAATAATTTGAATTTTATTTGAATTTAGGATTTCATTTGCGAATTTTAATTAAATCTTAAAAATGAGTGTTGATGAGGGAGTGGAATTTCTCCAGAAAAATGGGCCTGGAATCCGAAGCAAATGCACATCGGCCACAATACCAGAAATACTCGCCATTTGCCTCAAAAAAGGATACCTGAATTTGGAAGAAAAAGAAATCTGCGTAATTTAATTAAATAAGTTAATTTTTAAATAAATTAAACATTTTGTGATAAAATTAGGATAATTCAAATCTGACAAATGCTGTTAAATGGGATAGAATCTCGGACATGCTCCAAAGAAAGCGAGAGATAACGCTAGATGGCGTTTGGGAGATATTCTCGGGGGAATCCAGCAAACATATACTCACATATCTCGGTATGGAATTAATTAATAAAAGACAATATTTATCATTTTTCATCCATCTTTTATTATTAAGAAAGTCTCTATACTCCAAATCACATTCCAACGGCGGGTAATTCAAATCAAATCTCGGAAACAGGTTATTCTTTTTTATTTAATTATGACTTAACTGGAGATTTTTAAATTGGATTTTTAGGCGGGAATCCAGCCAATAATAGAGTATTGAGGAATGCCGCTAAAGGGATCCAGGAGTCTCAAGAATCCATTTTCCAGCAAAATTTATCTGAAATTGATATTGTTGGATCTGAATATAAATTGGATGAAGTGAATGTTGATACGATATTGAAATGGGCAAAGGACAATTACACGGTCAAGAAACTCGAATGTGTAAACATTTCAACGGGGAGGGTTCATCAAATCATAAAAAAATTCAAATCCATCCACACTTTGAATTTTTTGCACGAAAGGGTCATTTTTAAATAAGTACTTTTTTTAGATTTTAATCATAGATTTATTTTTTATTCCTTTTTTAGACCCCAAGTGGATATTGTTTTTATTTGGAGTCAAGAGATGGGAAGAAAGAAGAGGATTGTTTGTTCAAAATGGAAGATTTGACGGGACATTCGAATTTGAAAAATTTAGAACTTTATTGGATTCAAGTGTCCTTTCCTGAAACATTTCCCAGTTTATCCGGCTTAAAGGAATTACTTCTTGATAATTGTGATATTTCAGGAGATTTTATTAATGACTTCATCTGCCGGGGAAATTTGGAAAATCTGCAATTAAATGGAATTACTCCAATGTTAATAAAGGAAGATGTGGAAAAGCTTTTAAGAATTAAAACATTGAAATTCATGGAATTGGGAAAGCATTTTAGGGAAATATTCCCCACTTGCTTCACCCCAATTGGGCCGGATGGAAAGGCAATGAGAAAAATAACCCCAAATGTTAAATTTGAATTCCAAAGGAAGTCTTCTGAGCAACCCTGGGTTCAAACCATTGAATTCGTTGATATTTTAGAAGGATTATTTAATTTGACACAAGATAAATTGGAAGTAGTCTTAAAATCGACAATAGCAAACTACTCTGTTGTATGGTTAACTTGCTCCAATATTTCTACCCGAAGAATTCTAGATATCCAGAAAAAATTCAAAAATATTAAACGTTTGGAATTTTGGCATCATATGGTATTGTACTATTATCCAAGTTGCCTAGATTTGTAAGGTGGGGAAATTGTCGATTCGACAATTTGAAAATTTTTTTGTCCGCTCTGGTACCAATTAACACGTAGCCTAATGGAAAATTGGTACCGCGAGGAAAGGGGCAATACAAGCTAACTGCGTTGCCTTCGGCTCCTCAGTTAGATTTTGCTAATTTACATATCAGAATCCCATCACCTTCCCCTTTCCTCACTTCTTAAAAACAAACCAAGATACTATCATTCAGAATTCAAAATTTCAGAATCCCGTGTGTTTTGGGTCAAAAGTATTGTAGATTTGATGACAACTTAAGATCGTAGTTAATATACATAGTTCAAGTTTCCTCAACTTGTATAGTTATGGACCAAGTATCGTAGAAAGTAAATTCTATGATACTTGTTATGGACTTGATATTTCCCATATTAAACCACCATTTGAACAATTTTTGAGATTCCAAAGGTATTTGTACAAATTAATATCTCGAAACCTTACAATTCTAGAACGCTAGCTATTTTCCTACAATATTAAAAATACATTGATAATAAGTATTTAATTAAATATTTTTAGGATGAGGAGGGGAAATGCTTAATTTTTGATTCACAAAAAGCATCATTTTTTTCTTCTTTCTTTAAACCCGATGATTGCTTGTTAAAAATAATTGATTTCAAGGGATTTGAATATTTGGATCAATTGTGCCTGGAAAATGTGGAGGTGGGATTTCCAAAAAGTTTTTCAATTTCCGAATATTTACCCAAATTGAAGAGATTGGACCTAATATTTTGTTCCGTCATTGGATATTTTATCGATGCCTTAACCTTACCTTCAAATTTAGAAGATATTAGATTACATGGAATTACCCCTTCGTTAACAAAAGGAGATGTGGAGGGACTTTTAAGGAAACAATCCTTGAATTACATCCTCCTATCCAAGCACAATAGGGAAATCTTCAAATGCTCCTTTACACCAATTGGACCAGATGGAAATCCAATGGGAGAAATTACTCAAAATTCTAAAATTGTATTTACAAGACATTCATTTGGCAAACCTTGGGCCCAATATGCATCTCCCGTTGAGCCTGGAGAATTCCATTTAAACAATAGAAATATCGAGTATATCTTAAATTCAACATTTGAAAATACAAGATTGACACAATTATATTGCACCCATATTCCAACAATGAGAGTACCAGCCATTCTCAACAAATTTAATTACATTCAAAAATTAACATTTCAACACATATTGGTAATTTAAAAATACAAATTACCTATAACCATTTTGTTCCTGTTTTTAATTTTATTTAAATTCTAGGATAAAAATACTAATAAATGTGTATATTTTGGATCAATATGTAATGCGAGGCGTGAAGACATTTGTTTATTCAAAATGGCGGATTTAGCGGGTTTTTCAAATCTGAAGGTTTTACATTTGATGAACCTGGATGTGTCTTTCCCTGGAACATTTCCCAATTTACCCGAATTAAGGACATTGAGTCTCCAGCATTGCGATATTTCTGGAGATTTAATCAGTGATTTTATATACAAATCAAAATTACAAGCGCTGGGGTTATGGGGGGTTACTCCACAGTTAACAAAGGAAGATGTGGAGAAGCTTTTGAGAAAGAATTCGCTGACATGCATCGGATTGGGGAAGTATTACATTAGGGAAATATTCTCATGTCCCTTCACTCCAACTGGACTAAATGGAAATCCATTGCAAGAAATTAAACAAAATACTAAAATTTGGTTTAAAAGGGATTCATCTGATGAACCTTGGGCCCAAACTGTGGAAGAAATTAAAGATTAAAATTCAGGGTCACTTGCAAACAATTTTTGATAATTCTGGAACACTCAAGAGGAGTCCATGTCCTCGAAAGCGGGTATATTTGAGCATCCGGTAGATGGCGTCTTGACTCGTCCAACCAACAAACATTTCTTCTGACAAATATACTTTAAACTGTTGGGATTATTCGCTAACTGAAATAAATTTGCCAAATTCTTCCTATTATTTTAATTTAAAATACTTATTTAATCCTTTTTGAACAAATTTTGACCTTTAAAAATCAAGAAAAGTTCAATAAAACAGAAAAATAGTCATAAAATTTTTAAAAATTGCATTTTAAATTCAATTCGATCAGAATTCGGATTGTAATTCACAAAATCAGATCATAAAGGCTGAATGATTGAATTAACTTTCGGATTGAGATTTTTATCCTGAATCGTACAAAGTTAAATGGAGAATTTTAAGCATACATTTTTGTATCCTAAATTTTAGTTAATAAAATATTCAAAATATATAAATTTAAAGTAGGAAACAAACCAATCTGATCCAGAAGAACCCCCTCGTCAAGATCAACCCCCAAATGATTTAAATGAAGCTGAAAACTTTAATGCATTTTTTGTCAAATTCCTTAAAAAAATATCCACCAAGATATTTGCCAAATTATATTAAAGGCAATATTAGATTTTAATTATCATCCAATAATATCAAATAAATGAAATTAAATATTTTATTAAAATAAATCGAATAAATACAAGAATAAGGAACCCGAGATTTAGTATTGGGTCGTTCAATAGTTTATTAGGTACAAATTTTTGTCTCTGAATTTTTAAAATCCCTTAAAAAATTTATTTTGGAATGCAGCAACAATGACTTCGAACCAGGTCATTTGGACATGGCCAGTCCAAAGATTCTCCAAATTGGTAGCAATCCACGTTTTTCTGAACATTGTCAACAGGAATGACGCCAGGACAAGGAAATTGCAGCTCCCTCTCGTGGCATTCAGTCCAAACTCTGAATGTGCACTAAAAGGACCTTAATTATTAATTTTCATATTTTTTTAAATAATTCCAAGTGAAATCTTACGCAATTTGGCCATTGAGATGAATTAGCGTTGCAATTGTGATTGACGAGGACCTCAGACACCCCAAAAGCTAGTGAGGGATTCAAAATTAATATAAAAACAAAAGAAATCAATGCTTTGAAATTCATTTTGAAATTGACATGAATATGACTTTAAACAGTTCTCGAATCAGATGGTAAATAAATTTCTTAATAAAGTGCTCGAAGTAAGTAATTAAAACATGGCTTATTTTTATCTTGTTACTTTAAGCAATGTCACTTAAAAGTCATAAAATATATCTTGAACATGGTATGAGATAATCAGTTGCATGGACATTAAAAATACATACGAATATAATAATATTGACAAGATTTTTATATTCTAAAGTAAACAAGATAGTTTATTTTGTTTACTCGTATGGAATAATTTTAAATTAAACCCAATAAAAAATTATTGCGAGTCATCTTTTTGGGTAAGATTATAAAAACTTTGCTTTGCATATTTAAGATACAGCATTCGCATACTTTCCATTCGAGTTAGATCCAAGTATGTAAAATTATATCACTCGACAATATATTAGATATAAATGAAAAAAATATAAGATTTGTTAAGTCCAGAAAACCCTTAAGATTAATGGAATAATCCCAAATTCTTTCGATTGTATGCTTAATTTGCGAAAACTAAAAGGTAGCAAGGGCTTTCCCATGAGCCTTTACAGGGTTACGCATTGAGTTATTTAAAATACATTTTGACATGGTTGGTTGACCTCCGATTGACTAAACTGGAACTAAGCACGGGCCTTAAATCTAGTAATATACTATATACAGATCTGTACCTGCATATATAAA
>JAAZTK010000986.1:0-16030 GCA_036507255.1 Megalothorax incertus
TTAATAGATTGGATCTATTTAGTCGACAATATTTCCAAACACAAAGATCACAGTTTTTTGGTGGGATTTGCCGGCCTGCACAAGTTGTGTTTACTTATTTTTTCACAAAGGTAATTTTGAATTTTTTTAAAATAAATTTCTATATTTATTTATTTTTTAATTTTTAGATCAGAAGTTTAAGAGGAACGGAAACGGATATTTTAAGGGAAAGCTTGGATATTTGCAAATATATACTCGTCACAAATAAAGTCACTGTATGCTAATATTTTAAATTATAGTTTTCATATTAAATTGACTGTTTTGTATTTTTCTAATTAACACATTTGCATTATTTTAGACATTAGAAGTCTGCAAAGAATTTCTGGATCAGGTTTGAAAATGTTTTAACTAAATAGACCAAAATATATAATTAGTATTCGAAATTTTATGCCCATAAAATTTCAGTTTATGATTCATATTATAAATGAAAAATTCGAATAATTGAAAAAAACTTTAAATTTCAAAATTTAACAAATTTTGTCTTTTTCAAAGCGTAAAATTAAAATTTTAATGAAAATTCAATGACATTTTTCAATTTTTATAACGATGTTTTTATTTTTTGTTTTACAATATTTCTAATTCCCTTTGAAAATTGACAATTTTTTCCTTATTAAAGAAATACTCATGTAAAGCACATAATTTCCCAACCCGAATTATAACTTTTTTAGAAAATTTGAATTATTTAATGGATAATTTGAAATTTTTAATGCAATTTTTATTTATAATTTTTTAGTTTGTGCAAGGATTTTTTTTCGTCGTGCGTGAAAAGCCCCGAATGTCACCTCAACTTTTCGTCGCCAATTTTTTCCAGGTTAAACTCAACAAATTTCTTATACTTTTTACAAACCATTTGTTCTTTTTCCTCTTATCCAGCAGGAGGGGTGTGCAATTAAATAAATTATTAAAAGGCAGGTTGGTTTTATTTAATATATTTCAGGTGCATCAATACGGAGTCATCCCCATCAGGTCTGGAATGGGAAACCCTTGTAGATCCTCCAGATGACGACACATACTTGGCGAAACCGCCATCAGAAATTGTAAGGGTAATTCCCGCCTAAAATCCTATGTCTTAAAATTTGCAAAATTATTTTTTTTAGAAACCTACACATTTCTCCAAAATTCTACATATAACTGATATACATATTGATCCATATTACACGCCTGGCGCCAATATTGATTGTGCTGAACGGTAGCGTATTTTAAATTCATGCGCAGAATTTAGACTGATTTGAATACAATAGGTACCTTTGTTGCCGTGTTGGAAGTGGTTTGGCGCCTAACGGAACAGGCGCAGGAACGTATGGAGAACAAAGGAAATGCGCGATCCCGTTTATAACGCTTAACAAAACACTCGCGCACATTGCGCACGCGCACCCTGATATTAAACTCGTGTATTTGACGGGGAATTACGCGTCAGGTACGTTATATCATACAATACTATGTATGTATAAGTATTTAAAGTTTACGTTGGGCTGGGATCCGAAGCTTAATTTTCTCAATCCGATCCGATATCGGATTGAACTTGAATCCGAATTCGGCATAGTTTGCTTGGCTAAGCCGGATCCGGGATCCGGGTTTTTTCGGGATTCCCGACCCGCCTGGTGAAAACCCTACTAGGCATATTTAAATTTAAAGGAATCTGGATCCGGAACCAGATTAAAAAGCCGGATCCTGGTTTTCGGATCGGGCATTGAAATTCTAATCAGGAATCCAAGCCGGATTGGGAGCCCTAAACTTGATCCGTTTTTCGGATCGGATTAAGGGGTGCAATCCGATTCTTCAAACGCTCGGATCGGATTTAAATAAATTTCTATTCAATCAGAATTCAGATTGAACGGACAGTATTCGGATCGGATTGGTTGGGATTTCCAATCTGATTCTTCGAATGATCGGATCGAGTTCCGATCAATTTCAATCCGATCTCACGTTATCAGATTGGGCACTCGAAATCCGTCGGATTGATCGGTTGAAACGGATTATGTCCTAATATTTAGATAAAATTCCATCCGATTTCAATATGAAACATTGGAATTAGGTATTATATTTCTACCCGATATATTCCCATTTCGGATTGGGATTTCTATCTGATCCGATCCAATTTAATCGTATTGATCTGACAAGATTATCTGATTTCGGATCCCAGCCCTATTTATATGCATACTAAACAAAATGATATTCAAAGTAGTAAATTCTTGGAATAATTCACGCGAAGAAGTCACGCGGATTGTACGCCAAGTTATCCGCACGTTTCGAGAATACCTTCCACGCGCAAAGCTATTTTTCGCCCTGGGAAATTACGATGTTTTCCCAATAAATTTGTACGTTATAAATTTACTTGAATTTCGTGCAAATTTTCAATTTTTATCACGCGTTAGCTATACGCCACCTCAAGTAAAATCACCACGCTTATCCACACAATGGATCAATAACGTGACGCTTGATCTTCTATCACAATATGTTGTAGACGACCAGGAAGATTCCATATTGGAAGGGGGGTATTACGCGTTTCAGGCTGGCCATCGCCTTATGGTACGTGGCTAATAAATTAGTGAACGCTTAAACGTTTATTTAACGCGTAAAAATGTGTCGCAGGTTATAGTCATCAATACAAATCTGTGCCACGGATTTAACCTGTAATTTTATTTTCTTTAAAAATTTAAAAATTCAAATTTATTTTTTTAGATGGAATAATTATATATATAAAGATCCCGGTAAATTTAAAAATTTTAAAAATTTTATGCTTAAAATTCACCTAAAAATTCACATTTTTCCGCTAAAAATTCAAATATTATAAATTTTTTTAAAATTAGGCGCCATGTTAGAATGGCTCTACAAACGCTTAAGTGGATGTGAAGAATTAGGTCATTAAATTTTAAAATTTTGCAAAAATTTTTTTTTTTAAATTTTCTAAAATTTTTCTAAAATTTTTCTAAAATTTTTTTAAAATTTTTAGGTCTCAATGTTCATATTTTAGCTCATATTCCACCAGGTAAAATTAAAATAAAATTATAATAAAATAATTAAAAATAATACCACAATAAAATTAATTCGTCGCACAATTTAGGCCATCCAGCATGTGATAGAATGTGGAGCAAATCATTTTATAAAATAACCATTAGGTGGCGTACTTTAATTAAAAATGATTCCTAATAATGTCATAAATGTAAACATGCTTTTTGAAAGTTAGATTTAAAAATCTAATAAAAGGGATATGGTCAGGATATACACGTATGGATGAATTCAAAATATTTTATGATCGGAGGGATCGAAAGCGTCCAATCGTGCCCATTTTCATCGGAGGATCCCTGAGTTCTTACCGAAGGCACAATCGTCATAATCCAAATTTTAAAATATTCACGGTTGATGGAGAGAGGGAAGATGATTCAACTTGGGAGGTAATTTTAGCTCCGCTTAGCGGCGGGAAATTAAATTCAGCTCCGCTAAGCGGCACTTTACAATGTTGCAAATTTTTCACCAAAATTTTACGAAAGGTTGCTGATTGGGAAACTTGGATCTTTGACCTAAAACGTGCGAATTTATCCCCTGATGCGGAGTTCCAATTCAAAAGCCTATATAAAGCATCTGTAGCTTATGAATTCGACCCTAATACGACAATGTTGCAGAATTTAGCGAATCTGATTCTGCGCATGTCTAAAGATAGAAGAATATTTGATATATATTACAAGTTAGTTAAATATTTATAAAATTCAAAAAAATTTTAAAATTTTGATAATTGATTCAGGCATTATTTTAAATTTGATGACAATGAAGCAAAGGATGACTGTGATTTAACATGCTATCGGACTATGTTATGCGAAATTGTCAAACCGGTAAATTTAAAATAATTTTAAAATGTGTTAACAAATCTTTGATTTTTTTAAAAATTTTCATTAAATTTTTTCAAATTTTTCATTAAATTTGCATTTTAAGTATTTTGGAGAACAAGATCAATGCAAAATGTTTGGATGAATTTGCGAAATTTCAAAAAAATGTACTCAGGAAATGTATTTAATTTTGGCGGGATTTTTTGTGTGTGGAGAAAGAGAGTTTCAGACTGTGTTCTACCTTTACAATTATTTTGTATTGTAAACCTATTACAAATTAAGTTGTAAATAAAATATTTATATTATATTTTTAAATAATTAAAATTAAATTATTAAATATTTAAAAATTTACTTTCATTTCAAATTATACCTAATTATTATTCATTGTACGGGTATTGTACAATAAATCTACATTTTAAAATAATATTAATTTTTATTAGTAACCCTATGCTTAGATAAAATTACAGATATCTGGCGTGGATAATTCATAAATTAAAAATTTGATTGACAAGATCTTAAATAATCATATTAATCCCCTAAGCCTGGAGAACATTTTTATTTTTTGCTTTTTTTGATAATTTAAGACAAATCAATCATTTTTAATCCGATAATTATTTAAGCTCCTTAAGTCCATATGATTTACGTCAGAATCGGCCATCTGGACACTCGAATTTATCCAAATTACTTGTCATTCGCAAAATCATTCCATAAATTATCTAAAATTGCATTGGAAGAATATATCTATTTAAATGATTTCGAGGAAATTATTATAATTTTTGATATCATGAAATTGAATTAAAATAATATTTATTATCATTAAAATAATTTGATTTTGATTAGCATATAATGAGCCGGATAATTAGATTGACAGTCTCGAGATAAATCTTTGAATATATAAAACAAATTTTCATACCCGTATACTTCTTTTTCAAACACCAATAAACAAGATTTAAATTAAATAAAATGGAATTTATTAAATTTTTAATTCTTTTACTTCTCCCGGTATTCGCACAAGGTATCCAAGATAATAAAATAAAAATCCTGATAAAAAATAAGCAAAATCTTTCAAAAAAAAAATTGTTGAAAAACTTTTAATATTTTTTAGGAAATAGATGCGGATTTGCTGGGAACTGGGTTCAATATAAAGACGAGAAATGCTATCTGTTAACCGAGGATTTTGTCACATCCGAGAATGCCTTAACCATATGCCTTTCAAAAGATCCTTCGGCGTCACTTCCGGTGGTCAAAAGCTCCGAGGAACAACAATTCATCAATGATTACCTATATGCTGCACATGGGGTAATTGATGGTGTTTGGCTCGGAGCGACCCGGGTCAATTCAACCCAGGAATTCCATTGGGCCAATGGGGATGACCTGACCTCATACGCAAACTGGGCTCCGGGCCATCCCTCAGATGACTCTGCTAGAAACTGCGCCCGAATGGTATCCAGTATAGGTAAATTCATCCAGGCTGAGAACGGACAATGGAGTGACGTAGCTTGCGGGTCGCGGAATTTAGTCCTATGCCAAAAACCATCTCAGTTTAGCCATGAAGAACTCGTTCAAGAATTGATCAAATTGAGGTTCAATTTTCACGAAGCAGTGACAAAATTGGAGAAAGATCATTTAGAATTTAAGCAAGAAACGCAAATCGAACTTGAAAACAAAAGTAAGTGAATAAAAAACTTAAATTTTGCATACTTTTAATTGTTTTATTTTCTAGTTCCAGTTGGTTTCCTATATTTCCAGGTGGGATCCCAACCTTCCCCTAAGGATCTCTGGCCAGGATATAGTTGGGCTGATGTCAGCGGAGATTATGCGGGTTTGTTTTTCCGTGTGACGGGAGGTGGCGCTGCTCCCATTGGGACTATACAGCCCGAGAATGCACCCAGACTCGGAGGGGTTAAATTTAATCAGCGAAATACGGGTGGTTATCCTTGGACAATTTCTGTTCCAGCTTCCGGTTGGAGTGACTATGTTAAAGTAAGTTGGTATGATGGAAGAGGTGCTGGAGAAGGTGATTTTAGTCCTAGAGTCACATATTGGGAAGCATTGAGTTTCTCTCTGACAAATGTTGGAGAAGTCCGCCCTAAAAACACCGCGATGAGAGTTTGGAAAAGAATATAATCTTCATTTCATTTCTTTATTGTATAACATTTTATTGTAATTTTTTAAATTTAATTCTTAGTTGTACAATATTCAGAAAAATTAAGAAATATCTTAAACTGATCATTGTTTTTACGAATTAATTAAATTTAAATGCACTCTAAAATGTAAATGAAGACTGAAATTGAAAATAAAATGTTAATTTTTGCGATATTTTTCAATTTTTTTTTGTAAAAATTGTCAATTTTTCATTATTTTTTTGGAGAATTTTCTTCATCCGAATCAAACTTTTCATCATTTTCGATATCATTCCTTTCATCAATTTCAATTGAATTCGGATCTTCTTCGTCGCCAGATGGCGTCTCACGACGATATTCTTCATCACCAGATGGCGCTTTATTCCTATTTTGATTTTCCATTTTTTCGCGATTTTCTACATTTTTTTGCAATTTTGCTCCCTTCTCAGTTACTTCAATTTCATCATAACTTGGTGGCATTCGGGGTTTTTTGACCATCTTTTTTGGACGAGGATTTTCTTCATCAATGGACATTGCAGCGCCCTCTTTTGGACCCTTTTTTCCGCCCCGAACCATTTTGGAAACCCGGCTAAAACCTTGCACTTTATTAACTGTCTCCGAAATTCCAACCAATCGGTCCCTTAATCCTAAAAAAATAATTTAAAAAATTAAAATTAGGTCAAAATCGCGGCTAAATTCAAAATTCAAAATTATACCTTCAAGGAATGGCCATTTCTCAGCCAATTGGTCCAATTTATCCTTATTCCAGACAAATACGAGGAATATAGGGAGTCCAGCGCATGAATTGATTTTTTTGAGGAATGTGCAATACCATTCATTTCCCGTGGATTTATTCGCCCATGAAAATATCTCAATACTCGCTGTGATTGTTATAATTATAAGGACTTTTCGAAACACTTGGAATCTAGAAATTCAAAAAAAAGATAGGTAAATAAAATTTAAAAAAAGGTAATTTGAATAACTTACCCGTTTTCAAGCGTAGTAATTTTACGGGATTTCTCCGCAATTTGCGATAAATTCCGTGAAGTTAGGCCCATAAAAATCCACATCGCAGCCATTATCCCAATTTCAATATAGTAGAGATAGGGGCCCATCGCAGATTCTAGTAGGCTGCAGCTAAAAACGCCATAGCCAGCGCCCCCTGTGATATAAAACCCCAATCTATCACATTGATAAGTAATCCCTGTGTTGTTTTCTCCTTCCCTATTTCCAAAAATATTATTTGGATTAAAATTTCAATTATTATTTATTTATTTACATGAAACTAATATCTTTCATCCGTCCAGTTGTAACCACCGCTAGAGGGAGACCGAATGCAAGAAATCCATATGCCAAAAATAATTTTAAAGGCGGCCATCTAGCGATTTTTGTGGTGAGTGAATCAAGTTGTGACCAGAAATTATAGGCAATCATCAGGAGCCAGGAAAAGGCACAAATTATCATGAAATTCAGAATTATTGCTAAAAAAATGTTAAAAATTTTAGAATTATTTAGAATTTAGAATTTTTTTTAGAATTTTTTAGATTTTGCGCTAAAATGTACCTCTAATAATGCAAGGCATTGATTCTGGTGTCCAATATTGCTCAATATCATTATCAAGGACTGATGCCTGCATTCCCAGCGCCGATGCGAATGCAGCGGTCATTGCCAGAACTAAATATCCATATAAATCTAACTTATCCCACAAAAGTAGATACACCAATGCAGTTAGACCTAATGACCCAATATTAAATTTTATTAAATAAAAATTCAATTTAAATAAATGTTTTTAAAGAATTAATTTTTAAAAAATACCGTGAAAAAATGCATTTGTAGCATACATATAAACAATATCCTGAAAATAAAGATTTTCATATTTTGATTTTATAAATTAAAATTCCATTAAAAAATATTTGGTAACAATTTAAAATCAATTTCAAATTATTGATGTTCTGATTATACCAATATTATTTCATAAAATTCCCATATCCATAAATAAAATTTCAATCTTTATAATTACTTACATTGGGTCCTTTTGTTGCAGTGATCTGTTAAAAAAACGGTTAAACCGTATAAAGACCGTTAGAAAGTTATATTGTAGAAAGATCGACTCTTTAAGAATGTTGAAGCCTTAAACTGATTTTTTCAAATCTCCCGTATAATTTTTCCAAATTTTAAAAATTTTATTAACAAATTTCATTTTTAAATTTTTTTCTAAATTTTTATTTTAATCGAAATTCTAATTTTTTAAATTTGGATGGAATTCTCATCCCGCCAAAATTAAAGCAAATTCCGACATTTTGAATTTTTCCTCCCATAAGAATACATTACTTTGAAATTTTCAAAAATTTATAATTCTCGGACCATTTGACCTTTGACCTCCAGCTTCGAGCTTGAACTAGGAGAGGCCATGCAAGTTCGAAGATGGAGGTCAAAGGTCGAAGGGCGTGGGAAATTTGTATATTTGAATTTTTAACCGTAATGTAGTCTTATGGGACGTAAAATTCAAAATCCCGCTATTTGGAATTGGGTGGGCGGGAAATTTGAAATTTTGCGGGAGATTTTGAGAAATTTTGTGAGGGAATTTGAATTTTGGCGGGAACTTGCTTTGATAAGGATAAACTTAATTCAGCATTATATGCCTTAAAAATTCAAAAATTCACTTACAGTTACATTTGATGATTTCCCATCTGTTGCAGGCAAAACTGTTGGGGCTCTATAACTGTATGCACCACCAGGGTGTACTATTCTGGGCTTATCCTTGTCACCAGTTGGGCATTTTATAGAACGCGGAGTGGTTGTAGACTCAAAAGAATTTGGGGCATTATTTAGACCCATTAAACCCGGGTTCGGAAGCCAATTACTCGAATCAAAATTGGGATTTCTTGAATTCGCCTCCAATTCAGCCAAATCTCGAGGATAATTTGATAGCTGAGGCCTTTGAGGAGTATTATTATTTATTTTTGGTTTGCTTTCGCAGACCATTGCCGCCCAATTCCCGCTAAATGTTCCATATTGGTCCAAAACAGGTCCAACACACCACGGATCCGAAATCAGAGTCCATTCTTTAACATTTGTCGGTGAACGCGCAATATAAACCATATCATTCAAATCAGATTTTGATTCAATGATTTTTAATCTGGTGAAATTTGAGGGATAAGGCCTTTTGTAAGTATCCGTGTAGAAGGCCAGGTCTATTTAAAATGTAAAAAAAATTAGGACAAAATTACTTAGAAAAAAAATGGAATTTTACCGCGGGATTCACAATTTGAAAGTGAATACATTTTGTGTAAATAAGGTGGGATTTCATATTGAGTTTTAATGGGTGGGGACCAATCTTCGAGTTCTAATATATGATCCGATAGTTTAGGAAAACGATCTGGTCGAAATGCCCAGTTCGGTTCAAGGCACATGTTGATACAAAATATACTAGGATCTTGACAATCAGGGATAGAACAATATAGATATGAGATTGTCACAATCTCCATTCCATTTTCAGCATATGATCTAATGGAAAAAATCAAATTTTAAGAAAAATTTAAAATTGTCCTCAAAAGAAATTTTAAAAATTCATAAAAAAAATCCCATAAAATTCTGGAATGGGTCGGATTTTATTATGGGAATTAACATTGGTTTAAAATTTCCCCAGCCCAAATAAATAGTACAAAAAAGGAACAAAAAAACTTACGATTTTATACAATAATGTTCTGGAAGTATTATCGTATCTTGAATAATAACTTTGCCTCTTTTGCTCAGAAAATTGGAACCTTCCCTATATCGAGGATTGCTTCCCAATTTAAATTCCATTCTCACATCTGATTCTGGAGGGCAATCCTTTCGTGGAGGAATTCTTAAAATTTAATAAAATTTAATAATATTTTGTAATTTATTTTAAAATAATTTTTTATACATTTCAATTTCAGGATTTTCAACGTTAACTCTCCAAGCTCGAGGCAATTCCCCACCTTCTCCCTCTTTTTCCGGACATAATTGTATTTTGGTTGGATGATTTTCATCACTTTGGACCAAAAAAATCCCGTGAAATAAAATTAAAATTACGAAGAAATTCATTTTTCAAAATTTATATTTAAAATATAATTTTAAAAAATGCAATTATTTTAATTTAATTTTTAAATTTAAAAAATTCACTTGAATTTAAGTAAAAATTCCACAAGGAACTGGACAAGATCATAAACTGATTTTTATCATATATACTACTACCATATATACACTACCGTACAATATTATATGGTTTGTTAAATATAAAGACAAGTAATATAATATTGTAAATATTCCAGGTAGATCTTTGTTTGGTAAACCAGTTTTGCAAGATCAAGCTCCAATTTAATAAAAAGCTTCAAACATCTAGCCGAATATATGATATGTATTTAGATATATGCTATTCAAAGCATTCTGGAAAAAAGTCTGGAATTGACTGATTTAAATGCATGCGTAGAATATTTGTTAATTAATTACGACAGGTTCTTATTTAAAAAAATTATAAAAATGTCGTTTTTTTCCACTGTAAACGATATCCATTTAAAATACATTGATTCAATTTGTACCTACATGCCTACAATATATTGTAGTGTACGGGTAATTTGTATATTTTTACCTGTATTTGGAAATGATTTTAAGCAGAGATTCAAGGACGCCAACCTGCAATTTTTATTAACATAGTTAATTGCACTACCTAGTTCTTCCAGGAAAAATTTAGTTTCAGCTATATTATACATGTACCTATTATATCGTATATTAAAATACTAATATTAATACATTTGTATTTTAATATACGATACGTAATATAAATATAATATTAGATATACATTTAGATACATACTTTGAGCACATTAATATATTATTTGTAAATTATATAGATTTCAAATGAGTTTTTTATTTATTTTTTTACTGGTAGTGCTAAATTAGCATTTCTGACTAAGGATAATCCTAAGTATTAAGCATTAAGCTTGATTAAATATAATTAATTAAATCTTTTATTAAATTTCTTTTTTTTTGACAAATCATATTTGAAAATTTAACGTGCATTTGACACAATTTCAAATTCGAGGACATTTTTATTAATTTTTTTCTAAATAAAGGAAGGTCTGTTCCTCTTGATAATTAATGATAAATCAATTATTTTTAAGCCTACAATATCTATCTGCTTAAATGATTTATAATATTATGCCATATTTATGAATTAAGTATGTACATAAATCAGCGCAATTCTCACTCGGAGAGGAATTACTTAGATAGATTGAGGTTTAATTAACATGAATACAAAAAGGCTCATTTAGATTTTAATTTTAAAAAACTCAACTTGAGCTTGTTAAAGAAAAATAAGCGAATTTCAATATTCTTTATCAATTTTGAAAAAAAAGCAACTTTTATCAATATTTTTTTATCCAAAAAATCCAGTTAATTTGCATTCCGCAAACGATGTTCATATATTAATATGTTAGTTAATGCATCTAATATTAGTATTTTTAAATTTTGGTTTGCTTTCGCAGACCATAACTGCCCAATCCCCGCTATATCCACCATCTGAGTCCAGTACAGGCCCAACACACCACGGATCCGTAACCAGAGTCCATTCATCAACATATGCTGAAGCACGCGCAATATGAACCATATCTCTCAAATCAGATTTAGATTCAATGATTATTAATCTCGTGAAATTTGAGGTTAAAGGGTATGGCCTTTTGGCAGTATCCGCGTAGAACGCCATCTCTATTTAAAAATTAATCCAAATTAGAACAAAATTTACTTAGAAAAAGTAAGAGTTTTACCACCAGGTTCACAGGGTGAAAGTGGATACATTTTGTGTAAATATGGTGGGATGTCATACTGAGTTTTAATAGGTGGCATCCAATATTCAAGTTCTAATAGATGATCTGAGGGTGTAGTAGACTGATCTGGTTTAAATGCCCAATTCGGTTCGAGACACCTATTGATACAAAATACATCATTCCGTGAACAATCAGGGATGATACAATGCAGATATGTGATCATCACAATCTCCGTTCCGTTTTCAACTTTTGATCTGAGAAAAAAATCAAATTTTAATTAAAATTTTAAAATTAAAATTTTAATTAAAATTTTAAATTAACCTAAAAAGAAATTTAAAAAAAATAATTGACTCTAAATTTGGTCTTAACTCACTAAATGTATACAAAAATAAATATAAAAATTACTTACGATTTTATACAATAACTTTCTGGAGGTATTATCGTATCTTGAATGATAACTTGCCCCCTTTTGCTCAAAAAATTAGAACCTTAATTATATCGAGGATTGCTTCCCAATTTAAATTCCATTCTCCAATCTGACTTCGGAGTGCAATCCATTGGTGGAGGAATCCTTACATTTAAAAAGAATTTCACAAAATTATGAAATAATTTTTAAAAATTTTTTATACTTGACAATTTCAGGATTTTCAACGGAATCTTTCCAAGTTTGAGGTAAATCCCCACCTTCTCCCTCAATTTCCGGACACAATTGAATTTGGGTGGGGAGATTTTCTAGGATTGTTTCACTACGGACCAAAAAAATCCGGTGAATTAAAATTAAAATTACGAAGAAATTCATTTTTTTTTTAAAATTAAAATTTATTAAAATTTAATTATTTTTATTTTAATTTAAAATTTAAAATTTAAATCAATTCGACTTGAATTTAGACAAAATCTCAAAAGGATCTGGACAAGAGCTTATCTTTATTATATATACTACCAAATATATGGTTTACTATCCTATATAGTAATCGGGATATAGGGCCAAGAAATATAATATTTCTCATGCACCTTTGTTTGGGTAAACCAGTTTGTCAAGATCAAATTAATAAAAATCCTATTTTTATCTGAATATATTAAATATAGATGCAATATTTACAATATATTGGATTCAAAGGTGTCTGGAAAATAGAGTCTGGAATTGGCTGATTTAAATTCATGCGTAGAATATTTATTTATTAATTAAGACAAGTTTTTATTTTAAAAAAAATATAAAAATGTTGGCACCAAATATATCATTTGTAAATTATATTTTATTTCAAATGATTTTTTTTTAAATTTTTTACCGGGGCTAAATTTGCACTTCTAACTACATAAGTATTAAGCATTAAGCTTATATAAAATATATTTCAACTGATTAAATTTAATTTATTAAACCATAAATTAATTACATTTTTGACAAGTTCAAAAAGAGCTTTAAATCTCCCATAGTCCACTTGTTTCACGACAACATTCGTATCTTGACATTAGGATTTGAATTATCTACTGATACTTTAAATCATTCAAAAAATTAACCCATAAATTACTTATGAATTAGGTATGCAAATGTAGGGTTCCAAGTGGAAGAAGTAGCTTAAATGATTAGAGGAAATTATTATAATTTTTATATAATGAAATTGAATTAAAAAAATATTTATTTCTAATAAATCAAAATGCTTTATATATTTAATTTTTGCAAATTAGCAAGATGATTAAATTGTCAGTCTCGAGATAAATCTTGTAGTATATAAAGGATGTTATATATTGGCAAATGCATCTTGTCCTTTTTACCATATTTAACGATCTAAAACGAGATTTAAATATTATGGAATTCATTAAATATTTAATTGTTTTACTTTTTCCGATATTCGCACAAGGTAGGTACACAAAAAAATCTATTTTATAACTATAAATTTATATATTTTAGGAAATAATTCAAAATTATTTTGCTGAATCCATGTAGGAAATCAATGCGGATCTTCTGGGAATTGGATCCAATTTAAAGATGAAAAATGCTATCTGTTTATTGACGATTTCGTGACAGCGGAGGATGCATTAAACCTCTGCCTTTTTGAAAACCCCTCGGCCTCACTTCCGGTGGTCAAAAGCCTCGAGGAACAACAATTCATCAATAATTACCTTTATGTCCAACATGGGGTAATTGACGGTGTTTGGCTCGGAGCGACCCGGGTCAATTCAACCCAGGAATTCCATTGGGCCAACGGGGATGACCTGACCTCATACGCAAACTGGGCTCCGGGCCATCCGTCAGATGACTCTGCTAGAAACTGCGCCCGAATGGTATCAAGCATAGGTAAATTCATCCAGGCTGAGAACAGCCAATGGAGTGACGTAGCTTGCGTGTCGCGGAATTTAGTCCTATGCCAAAAACCATCGCAGTTTAGCCATGAGGAACTCGTCCAAGAATTGCTCAAATTGAGATTTAATTTTCAAGAATTTAAGCAAGAAACCCAAATCGAACTTGAGAATAAAAGTGAGTGAATTTTGTACGTGGATTTTGCATATTTTAAATTAATTTTTTTGTTTAGTTCCAGTTGGATTCCTGTACTTCCAGGTGGGATCTCAACCTTCTCCTATGGACCTATGGCCTGGGTATAGTTGGGAGGATGTCAGCGGAGATTATGAAGGTTTGTTTTTCCGTGTGACGGGAGGTGGCGCTGCTCCCATTGGAACCATACAGGCCGAGAACGCACCCAGACTTGAAGGGGTCAAATATGAGTCTGGGGGGACTTATCCGAATGGCATAATTTCTGTTCCATCTTCCGGTTGGAGTGAGAATGTTAGAACAGGTTATTTTTATTGGAATGAGAATGGTATGACCCAACAAAGTTTGCGATTCTCTCTGACAAATGCTGAAGAAGTCCGCCCTAAAAACACAGCGATGAGAGTTTGGAAAAGATCATAAAATCCTCTTTTATTTCAATTCTATTGTACTAATATTATTATGGAGCCAATAAAATTAAAAAGAGACTAAAACAAGCTATTTAAAGCATATTTAAATTTAAAACCCAAGTAATGTGAATTTAAAATTAATAAATTTATGCTAATTTAAAAGTAATTTAAAAAAAGGATCATAAGAATTTTTTGTATAATTTTACAAGAGAAACGGAATATTGTTTTTTGTTATAATACTTATATGATCAATTGACCATGATTATCTATTTGGAGAATTTTCCTCATCATCCGAATCAATCCTATGATTATGTTCAATATTATTTCCTTTGTCAATTTCAATTGATTCGGGATCTTCTTCGTCGTCAGATGGAGCTTCGTTTTCACGATGAATTTCTTCATCGACAGGTGGCGCTGTATTCTTTTTTGGATTTCTATTTTCCCACTGATTTGCTTTGACCTTTTGAAATGTTTCTTTCTTTTCTGGCATCTCAATTTCATCATAACTTGGTGGCAATCCAGGTTCTTTCGCCATCTTCCGAGGATTTTCTTCATCACTGGCCCTAGCGCCATCTTTTGCACCCTTTTTTCCACGAACCATTTGCGAAATTCGACTAAAACCTTGCACTTTATCAATAGTTTCCGAAATTCCGACCAAACGGTCCCTTAATCCTAGAAATTAATTTAAAAAAAATTAAATCTAGGTCGGAATTTGGGCCAAAATTCAAAATTCAAATTTTTACCGGCAAGGAATGGCCATTTCTCTACAACCTGGTCCAATTTATCCTTATTCCAGACAAATACGAGGAAGATTGGGAGTCCAGCGAGTGTATTAATTTTTCTAAGAAATGTGCAATACCATTCCCGACCCGTGGATTTATTATACCACGAAAATATCTCAATACTCGTTGTAATTGTTATGATTATTAGGACTTTAATATACACCTTGAGCCTGGAAATTCCCAAAAAATTGCAATTTAAATCACAATAATTTTTAGAATATTATTTAAAATTTACTCATTATCAAGCGTAGTAATTTTTGCAGTTTTTCGTTCAATTTCCGATAGATGGCGTAGAGTTAGGCCCATAAAAATCCAAATCCCGGCCATTAACCCAATTTCAATATAATAGAGATAAGGGCCAGCTGCTGATTCTTGCAGGTAACATCCAGAATATCCATAGCCAGCGCCACCTGTGATAGGAAATCCCAACCTATCACAAGTAATCTGCATTCCTGTATGATTAGCATCCCTATTTTTCAGAAAAATCATATTTTGAATGTAATTTTTAAAAAAATTAATGGTAAATACCGGAAATTAATATCTTTAATTCTGCCAGTTGTAATCACCGCTAGAGGGAGCCC
>JAAZTK010000987.1:0-16028 GCA_036507255.1 Megalothorax incertus
GCGATTTATGCACAAATTTGTGCATAAAATTGAATTTTCGACTAAATCGCGAACAGTCTATTAATCAACTATGTGCTAAATACCAATATACCATTACTTGTAGGTGCTAACATTCCTATTGTAAAACTGGAAGAAATGACACCACCACCAATAGAGGATGAAGAAGAATATTTGGGAGAAGTTTCAACAGCCGATCCTCTTGAACTTGAAGCCCCTTTGTTTGAGGAATCCACAAAAAGATCCAAAAGGAGACGAAAGCGAGCAAAGAGATATAATCCAGATAATTCAGACCCAGATTTCCAAATGGAAAGCGACGAAGAAGCTCAAATCTCTTCGGATTCCGACTCGTAAAACTTTAATTTTATTTAAATACATTACTAAATCATTTACATTGCTTTTTCTGTATATTTCAGGGATAAAAAACCCGATTTAATTGACCCTGATCCTCAACTTGAGCCTTTAAATTCCGAAACTCAGACTCAAGACCAACCTAGAAAGATAGGAAGGCCTCGAAAGTATCCAAAACCCGTCCCTGGAGTGAAAAAAGTACATGGAGCAAAAGGGAAAAAGAAGCCATGGGCTCCTCGTAGAAAGCGACCCCCAAAGCCAGCGGGTTGGATGAGTTCCAGGCAAAGGGAGAGTGATAAAAACAAGGTTCAATGCCCGGAATGCCCTGTCAAAATACCAGCTTACGCGAAGATCCAATTTGAATTCCATAAACTGAGCCATCGTGTTTCAGGTCTCGAGGAATCATTTCAAAGGGGGGTTTGTCCAGTTTGCCAACATCAAAGCAAGGGAGGGGACAAAAATACAGTCAAGAGATTAACCGATCTAAGAAAGCATATTCTTGGTCATTTCAATGTCAACTTTTTTCGGCATGAATGCGGTCAATGTGGAAAACAATTTGCTAATAAATCAGGACTTATCTTACATGAAGCTACACATCAAACTGGAGATAATATCTGTGAGATTTGCGGTTTCATTTCAATTAATCCAACCAGCCTTCGTCATCATCGGAATCGATTGCATAGTCAATTCAAATGCCCAAAATGTCCACAAACTTGCGCAAAACAAGAGACTTTAGACCGCCATATAAAAGATCATGAAGTCCTATGCGTTTGCGAGCTTTGTGGTCAATCTATGCCAAAGGTTGACCTAAAATCTCACAAGTATCAAAAGCATCCCCTTTTCAAATGTACTATTGATGGATGCCTGGAAGAGTTGAGCTCAAAAGATCTATTACAAGAGCATCGAGTTGCAAATCATCAGGCAAAATTCATGTGTGATTTATGCGGACTTGGCTCATATACTCAAAATGAAGCAGCTTCCCACCTGAGGAGATCACATGAGAGGACACTACGGTGCGGATATGAGGGATGTGATGCTGAATTTAAATTGAAAAAGCAATGGGAGATACACGTAAATGGTCATAAGCGAGAGATCCGTGAATCTCAGACGCAAGAAGAGCTCAAGAATTCTTCGGGCCCTACCTACCCCTGTGACATTTGTGGAAAGATATATGCTCATGCACCTTCACTCTACCATCATAAAAAGAATTTTCATGTCGAGATCCGTACATTTCCTTGCGAAGTATGTGGGAAAGCTTTTAAAAATGTCCACGTTTTGAACACACACATTTTAAGCCACGAGAATAGGGTAAAATCAATAAATATTAAATAATAATTATAAAAATAAAAATATTAAATATTCTCTAATCTTCCTTAGGTGGAATGTCAATTCTGCAAAGGAGTGTTCAGCAAAGCTAATCTTGCCAAGCATATTCAAGTGAGACATGCAACTAAGAGTGGGATCCCTTATACATGCCAGGTGGAAGGGTGTGACAAGGGATACTATCGGAAGAAAAACCTGGAAAGTCATATGGAGAAGGCTCATTCGGATTCTTAAATAGTTAGGTATATAATAGTATTAATAGTTTAAACTTTTAAAGTTTAAATTAGTTTAAGTTTAATTTTACTTTCATATACTAATAATTATAATATACTAGGGGAAGCCCGTCGGAATTGACATTCCGACGATTCTTTCACGTGAAATCAGCAGATATTTATTAAAAACAATTAAATCCCAATTTTAAGCACAAATAGTCTCAATATTCCCCCAAGGTCCTTAAATGATGCGCCAACTGGTTCCAAATTAAAAAACCCTCATATAAACATTTTATTTCCCCGAAAACACATAAATGACCTCATAGAGGTCAAGGCAGTGGACTTTTGTGGGTGACAACAATTACCACTGTATAGCCCTTGTCGAGAAGTATCTGATAGGATTTTATTTGGATTTTTTTGGTCAAGTTTTGTTCATGTGACATGGGCCAGGTCAACCGGATGTCAACTTTTTGGGAAATGAAACCCATGTGGACATGCTCGATAATTTTCTACAATTTTTGATACCATTCTCACGAATTGTTGAGCTTTCGTGTGGGAGGAGATAGGTCATATAGGCGAAACTTGATCATTTTAAGGTATAGATAACTTTGAGTAAAGGTACAGTCAATATTCAATAAATCGATTCTCGCACAAATGATGACAAATCTTTCAAAGAATTCTTCGAATTTATTTAGAGAATAATTTAATTTGTTATTTACAGATTTAAAGGTAGATTTTATAACCTAAAAATTAAAATCACGGTGTTTTACAAAAAAAACTAGTCAAAAACTTTCCTGATTTTATGTATGCATCAAATTATAATGCCTTCTCGCATACATTGAATTCTTAAATATTTTATCACACCCTGGCCATTTACAAGAATAATCCTGGGTCTGGTTATGTATCGTATTCTTATGCACAAGTAGATATGCCATCCTTTTAAACGTCTTTCCACACCCTTCTTCATCGCAGGGGAAAGACTTTGGAGGGGGCTTGGAATGGACCATGGTCCTATGGCCAGCAAGAGATGTATAATGATAGTAGATTTTGCCACAAATTTTACAAGGATATTTCCTGGAATCCTTGAACTTGAGCTCGTCATCAAGAGCCCTTTGATGTGTTTTTAGATGCCGCTTAAAATTTGTCTTTTTGCTTTTTGAGAACCCTTTCCCACAGCCTTCAAATGGGCATACGAAATCCACCTCATGATTCCTCCCATGTGTGTTAAGGTCCCCCTGAGTATGAAATCCAGCCCCACAGACATCACAAATGAATTTATGGGCATGAAATTGATCCTGATGTTTTTTCAGATCTGGTCTTGAGGGAAATTCGGATCCACATCCATCAATTTTGCATTTTACGGGTCGGTGGTGGACGAAGTAGTGGTGGTAGAGGTCATTCGAAGGCATTGACTTGCCGCAATGCTCACAAACGATGGTTTGATCATGTCCAAGGATGTGCTTTTTAAGGGTTTTGGCCTGAGCAAATGTTAGAGGACAACGTGGGCATCTTAGAGGGCGATGGAATTTTGCATTATGCGTATCAAGCTTCCCAAAAGTATTAAAACTCTTCCCACATTTATTACAAATGCAATGGCCAACCTGGTGACTCCTCTCATGACTCGAAAGATCTTTCTTATCTCTAAACGTTTTACTACAGCCAGGGAAGGAGCAAGTCATCGAGACTAGTTTAATTTGGAAATGGACAGTTATGATATGATGACGAAGGTTATGCTCTACAGCGTAAGACTTTTTGCAAGATGGACATTTCTTTTTGTTGTAGCCAGTGAAAAACTGAGGGGAGATGTGGGTTCTTATCTTGTGAAATTCTAATCCTACTTCGGAAATAAATGTTTCGGAGCAGTTTTCGAACGGACATTTCCTATTCTTCGGTCTTTTCTTAGGTGTATGAGGGACTTGGAAGTCTGGCAGGTCAAATTTGGTGTCTTCAGAGGCTCCTGAATTTGAATTTGGTCCTTGGTCCATGTCAATAAAGGAAAAAGGAGCATCTTGAGGAGTCTCGTCCCTGATTTAATTAAATATGTTAAACTTTTGGAGTTAATTTTAGAGTTAGAATTAAAATTGCAAATTCAATGATGAAGGCAGGCTTACATAAAACTGGATGAAATGTCCGAAAAATTGGAAATTGACTCTTGAGAGGGTATAAGAGATTCGGTTTTTATAATTGGCAGCCTCACCAGCTTGATTATCGCTCCTGTGATGAGATAATTAGTCAATTATATTGGGAATAAAATCTTTGACCTTTAAAATTACTTTTGGTGAGACACATTTGAATAAGTTGTTGGTTTTGGCTTAAATTAATTAAAGGTTCTTTCTGTTTAACTGGAATAGGTTCTCCTGAAACACAGATAATGACAATTAAATAGCTTCAAAAATGTTAAATAGGTTTTGAGTAAATACATTAATTATTACTATTAGTAAACTTACCAAGTTCCTGAAGCATTTGAGAAATAAAAGATTCAATTTTGTCCATCTTGCCTTCTAAATATTCTTCATGACATTTGACCGACAAGTCCTTTACAAGCTTATCTGTAAAATGTCATAAATGAAAGCTATAATTATGCAAAAGCCAAAAGGTGAATGGATATGAATTAAAAATAAATATATTTTGTATATTTAAAAGGTTAAAAAATTGAGCAAGTACCCTACCAAATTCTTTTTTAATTCGGTTTAAATCCTTGTGGATTCCTTTGGCTCTCTTCCGTATCCGGTCCATGCTTGGGATTCAATCTAGGTCAATTAATTAGGCTATTTTTTGTAAAAAATTGTTATCGAATTGAATCAAAAAACAAAATTCAATTTTGGAGATTCAAATGCAATATTTGGATTCCAAATTGCGGGCTTTGGAGTAAATTTTAGGAAGAGATTCTTTAAAGGGGCTAATCTAGACGAATCATCAGAGTCAAAATCGAATCCAATTCCTCAATTTATAACTAAATATAATATAAATTAGGGCCTAATAGTAGTAATTTAGGCCCTAAATTACTACTATTAGGCCCTAAATTATTTAGGGGATTTGAGCACTTTAGGATGAGGATCCTTTTATACGCAATATAAGCATTTATCCAATTCCATTTCCGCACATTCTACAGCACTAATATTGTCAAGGATTTCAATGACACCTATCACTAGCATTTCGCACTAACGCTCATTAAACCGTTTGACCTTACGATGCCATTTCGGAAATGTTTCTCGAAGAACGTGTCATCCTAATCTGTCTTTGCGTAAATTCATATTTTTCTATGCACCAATGAAATATTTAAAATATTCCAAATTTTTAGGCAGCCGCATTTGCCATCTTTATTTGCTCAGCCATCGTAATTGACACCACTTCAAGATACGGCGCTGCACACGGCGAGCGTGAGAAAGCTCTTCAAAGCTGCCTAAGTCTCGAAGAATCTGAAGTCACTACAGTCCAATGTCCTCCCAAGCAAGAGCTGGTATAATTTATGAATCCTTAAAAGCTTAGAATTAATTACGATATATAATTTAATTAAATCAATCAAGGTCAAAAAGATCAAAGAATCCGAAAAAATATCTTCCCGAATAGAACAGCTAATGGGCGGTGGCTGTGTATCGATAATTGTGGCTATGCTGGAATTTGGCGCTTGTATTTACTTTATATTTGTATCGGATGTCGTAAGTAATTAACATTAATTTAAATTATAATACAAGCTCCTAAATACCACTTATCAATCTTAGGATTTCTTTTATTACATCATTTTTGGCGTCATAATCTTTATGCTCCTCCTGGTGGGATTTTGCGTTGTCCTCACTGGTGGAACACGTGGTGTCAACGCCCCCAAAGTCCCTGAACAAATGGCCCCGGCCCTACCAGCTCACAATCTTGATTTTAACGAATCTTCCGCCTCGACATCCTCAACGATGGATCCGAATCTTCGTGGCGCCACCACCGATTCTAGTAAAAAACCCGCCAAAGAATTTGACCAAGCTTGGAGCCGTAAATTAACAGCACTCCTCGTATTTACTGGGATCAATATGGGCCTGCTCCTGATCATTGGATTTATTCTTTTCATCCTATGCAAATGCATCCCTTGGCGGCGTAGCAGGCGTGCTAAAGTAAAGACTTCCGAAGTTGGCTCAAAACCATCCTCGAAAAAAGGATCAAAGGAAGATCTGAAAGAGGATCCCGCCAAAGAGAAGCTGACACTGAAGGAGGCGATGGCACTGGCATATTCGAATAAAGAAAAACCTGAGCCTGAGAAGAAGGAGCTCAAAGAGCAACCAAAATCATCTACTGGGGCCAAAGAAAAGGATATGAAGATTGTAGTAAATGGAGAAAGCATTCAAGATAATAGGATGGTAATTCAGTCTGAGAAGAAACCTCCAGAAAAGAGGCCAAGTACAGTGGGTGAGAACAAAAGGAAAAAGTCGACTGATGTCAAAAGGAAAAGTTTGGAAAGGGGGAGTGACAAAAGGTCGGCAGGATCAAGGACGAGTGGACCGAAGAGGACGGGGTCATTGAAGCCGAGAAGTAGGACTGTCAGCACCAGTTCCAACAAGGGGAAAAAGCAGGGACACCATTAAGAAAGAATTAACCTATCTACGCCGATCTAGTAAATTGTACATGGCAAGAACCTATCGGTATTACGGATGTATAAAGTTAGGAATTTAGATTTTAGATAGGCTAGTGCTTAGCTTATAACCCGTTTATTACTTATAGTATATTGTATTAATTAATATGCAATACAACGATAGGTATGTATTGCAATTTTACTCGAAATCCCATTATAATCCAATAAATACAATATATTGATTGTTTTTAGTAGATGATCGGCATTTACATTAAGAGTGTGTACAATCTTTTTATGCTTTATTATCATAAAAGAATTTTGGAGTTCATGTTTGCTTTAAACTTTTGAAATATCCATTAAAATTAATTGTAGGTCCTTTTAAAACCAATTTCGTATCAATTTAAAATACAAAATGCTTGACATACTTTTCGAGTATTTAAATTAAACGCAGAAATACAGAGTAGATACTTTCGCAAAGCGATAAATGTACTGATGCGGTGGACATTTTGTATATGTAAATTGTAGGTAATTACATATTTTCAATTCGCAATATTTTTTAAAATGTCTCAAAAAATATATTTCCATCTAATTTGGTTTTTGCAATTTTTATCTCGAGCAAATCCTAGCTCATTTCAAGACCATTTTATTGAAAGTCAAGATCAATGTATAATTACAATCACAATAGCTAAAACTCCATCGAAAAATTCAATTTATTTGGAAGATCCTGAAAAATATTTGATAGAAGATTTGGCGTCAAAGGGCTACATTTTAATAATCCAAGTAATTGGACAAGAAAAAGAATATATTAGTTATAATTTTGAAGATTCTTTTAAAGAATATCCTCGTACAATATTTCGACCTCGATTGACATATTCCCATTTCCATTTAATTGTAAACCCTTCAGTTTTGGAGCAACTCATTTGGCTTAAACTTCAACAGTCAATTTTCCTTACAGATTATTATTATTATATTGCTTGTTTTAATTCTGATTTCTGGAGCAAAAATGCTTATGCAATTGGGTCAATTTTAGTCGCGTTTACTTTTGATTTGAAATTTTTTTATTTCATTGAATCTCAAGATGCTTTTGAGACATATTGCTACACATGCCCTGATATATTATTTGCACGCGGAAAAACAAAAGAAATTGATTCAAACATATTAAATTCCGAATTTACAAATATCAATTCAAATGGTCATTTATCTACTGTTTATATTGCCCTATCAAAGGTGGCTATATTGATAAATAATCACATGAATCAAATCAATTATTGGGGCAAGAGTTTCTCTAAAAGAGTAAATTTTGGTGCAAACTACCCTGAAGTTTTGTATTCTTTACATATCATCCAAAAATATAACTTTTCGTGCATATTTAATAGAATTAGAGTTCCTGAAAGAAATTTCATATCATATATAGGATTTGGGGTTATTCGAATTGAAGAAGATGAGCTAATTCATTATGTTTCAGACACCTCCACTCAATTAATATTTATTTATTGCAAAAATGGGGAACTCGAATTTGATGGGCTAAATTGGAAGCTTTTAATTTCTCCATTTGATATCCAAATTTGGTTTTTTCTTCTTGGTACTATAATTTTGGTCTCAATTTTGAATTCTAAATTTGTCCCAGGATTTTTTCCAAAACATTTAACTCAAAATATTGGATTATTTCTCAAGCAAGGTTATGGTGGGGAATTCTCAGCAATTTTTGTTCTCTGGTCATTTGCATGCCTCCTGTTAAATTTTTATTATGAAACTTTTATAACTAGTGAATTTCTTGCTCCGATTAAACCTCGAAGATTTAAAAATCTCGCAGAATTAATTGAATATGGCTATAGATATTTTGATTATTATGATACTGTCACCGGTGGGGTTTTATTGATGTTTGAAAGAATAAATATTTCCCAAAAGGAGTTGTTTGAGAAATATATAATTCATAATATAGATAAAAATGCCTGTTTTGAAGAATCTTTTTTGTCGTTGGTAAAAAGTGGGGCCAAACCCATGTTTAATACTCATAAGGCTCAAATAGATTCATCAATTATCAATTTTTACATCGCAAGCAATGGAAAATCCCAATGTTTTTCTACTCAAAACGTTGAAATAGAGAAATCTACAGGAACGGTTTTTGGAGGCTATTTTTCATCTCGATTTTATACAAGTTACCGTACACTTTATGAATCTGGCATCAATACATTTTTATATGAATATGGCTATACATTTTATGATAAACTTATTAACGAAAAAGATAAATTAAAACTTGGTATGATTGACGATGGACCAAAAAGTTTGGATATGTCTTCACATATTGCAATTGCTTTTCTACTTTGGGTTTTTTGCATAATAATTTCTCTGACCTCCTTCTGCTTTGAATTTTTAATTAAAAAATGCCAAATCATTCCAGATAATATATTTACAGCTTTATTTAGAAAAAAGATTTTTAATTAAAATTATAATTTTTCTACTACAATATTCTTACTAGATTTTACATTCATATTCTCAGTATGTTTAGCATGTGCAAACGGGGAATCAAAGTCAATCCATTCAAGTAAATATTTCACACCAAATAATTTCCTCCAAAGTCGAGTAAAAGGTTTGCTAAGAAGCCTGTAATGCACCAATGATCTCTTTCGCCCTTGATTTTTGTAAATTTGATTTAAAATCAATGAAAAAGTAATTCCCAAAATTAAAGTTGACAATTCCCCAATAGCTGGCTGCCAAATGTATGAAACAGACCAAGCTTTAACATGTCCAGAATATTCTTCATCTTTCCAACCCGTTTGCGCTCTTGGACTCATTAGTTCTTGGGCCATTGAATAGCTGGATCCATTGACGTATTCACACCCGGATACATCCGGAGGATATCTTTGATTTGGAAGAACATCATTCATCCCAGCTATGATATTCCCAAGACCAAAGTAGCCGGAAATTGGAAGGGATCCGAGGATTCCGAGAAATACGCCAAGGTCGTTTGCCCAAGGGAAAAACATTCCTAGTGAGAATGCTGCCAGAATTGGACCGAGAAATGATCCATGCATCAAGGTTGAAAACTGATTTGAAATCGTGTTAAATTGAGCATTTGGAAATTTATAAAAAAGTAAAACATACGGGAGACACTTGAATAGATTTGTTGACTTCGGCAATGACGAAAATTAACGCAAAGGAAAGTATTCCACAAACTGTTGATATAATCTTGGAAAGTCGGCCCAACTCCACTTCAGAAAGACCTGGTTTGAGCCATTTGA
Source organism: Megalothorax incertus (assembly GCA_036507255.1). Lineage (NCBI taxonomy): Eukaryota > Metazoa > Arthropoda > Collembola > Neelipleona > Neelidae > Megalothorax > Megalothorax incertus. Next base: position 9,681 of record JAAZTK010000987.1, read on the forward strand.
CATGGTCTTCCACAATAATCGCTGTTAGGGAATTCAGTGCCGAAGATATTGTGCTTAAACTTCCACAAACTAATCCGGCTTGAAGAAGGCCTGGAAAAATTAGGTATATTATCTATTTCCAAAATATGATATATACATAATTGATGTCACAAACCAGGAAGCCCAGGATAATCTCGAAGTGCGTCAAGAACAAAATATGGCAAAAGCTGATCAGGTGACGCTATCGCTTCGGACTCGACTGGATCGCATATATGATACTTTGCATATATCATAATGCCAATTACGGAGCAAAAAGTAATTACAACCATCATTCCAACCATGTTAAATACGAGGCAACTTTGGGATTTTTTAACAAACATTTGTAACATTAATTCCTTATTTTTAAATAAAATTTACAATCGAGAATCTCGAAGAGTTGGTACAGAATTATATCTTTGGATTTGACTTTGGGTAGCCGCAAACAGAGGAAGCCACATTAAGATACCACCTTAAAAATAATATTCAAAGATATATCAAGGATTTAAAGGTCATTTAAAAAGATACCAACGCACGCTGTCCAGAATGAGTGTCTAAATAAATATCCGTATTTCAAGATTCATTTTTGGAGATTCCCGTGAAGTAATTCCAAACTTACCTGACTCGTGGATCAGGGTCAAAATTAAAAAATTCTACACGATCACTGTTTTTCGTCCGCTCCCAAATCAGCTCAATACCGCCGACTTCTTTGATGCCAAACGCCGTTATTAAGATTAGAGCCAGGATCATTACGGTGGCTTGCACTAGGATAATTACACGGTTCGTTTTTCACATATAAAATTGAATAGAAAATTACAAGCGTCACTCCAGAGCACTGCCTTTAGTCCACCCTGAAATTTGGAAAGCATCAATCTAGGATTCCGTTGACATAAGATATTGATGAGATAGCTTACCAGAGAAGAATATGCGATACAAACAAGAAAGATGGCAGCACAAGATGCATATTTATTAACTCCAGCGACTTTAATGAAAAAGAAATACATCAATCCGGAATACGCCAAATACATTTTGAAATATCTTACCTTGATCCAAGGCCAGCGCTGGACCGTAGACGCTTGTTGGAATGTAAATAACTAGATGGCAGATTGCAAAGTAGGAAAGAAGTATACGAACTCTTTTGCTAAATCTCCATTCAAAATACTGTTGAGAAATGGATTTTTAGAATATTAATTTTTAAAATTCCAGCTGTATTTAGGTTGATGGTTTGGTACTTCATAGGCAGATGTCAATCCGAGACTGAAATACACTGGAACATAGAGATATGCCAAAGCCAGAGTCATTGGAATGAAAGCGAATGCAACTAAAATTTGATGATAAAAAATTGCAAAAAATTGTGAATTTAAAAATAGTTTAATTTAATTACTATTAGTATTGTACATAATTACTTAAAGCGTATTGTGTCCCGTAAAAATATATCTCTACAGGATTTCCCAATAGAGTAATTGCACTGACAAAACTGTAATTCAAATTGAACAATATAGAACATTAATAACGACGCAATTTTCATTGCAAGCACCCTATAAATTCTTTTATAAATAACCAAAAATAAAGTTGAAATGTGACCTGCATATTAAGCTTAGCGTAACCGGCAAGATGCTCATCGATCTATTTAATTCAAAATTAATTTTATAATTTTATATTTATTTAATATCCAATGCCAAATCTGTAGGCATTACCTTCCAGCCATCAAAAACTCTTCATTTGTCTTATTCTTTGTGCCAAAACATCCATAAAATATCCCAATTCCGAGAGATGCTGCGAGAACTGCGCCAAACACCAGATATTCGTACCTAATATGATTTTTAATTTTTATGCAATTAAAAAAATATTTATAAATTACCATTTGAAATTCTCTGTCAAATCCGGCGTGATAATTTCAGGATGAGACATTTTTAATTTTAACGTGATTTTTTTGAAAAATAAGAGATCAGAAAAATAATTCCAGTTTAGAGAGTTAATTTAACCATGTTTTACAATATTTATTTTATTCCAGGTTAGTAAATAAAGTATGTCATTCAAGAGGGTATTGAATAAAGCATTTGTTTAATTCAGAAGCTTATCTCATTTTGATATACGTTGTTAATCTAATTTGGCCAAGATTTGGATTAAATTACACTCAAATAACAATGGGAGAGATTAGAATGCTGTGTATCAATTGTATAAGTTTTAATCATTATGGGATTCCCTAGATTATTTCAATTACCAGATAATACAGTATTTAACGATAAAATAAATTATACTAATAATTTCTTATACATAAATTAATTATTCTACGATATACATTAATTGGATATTTCATTCGATTGTGGCTGTATGTACATCATTTGTTATTCTTCAAATTGGCGTCGTCATCTCTGCGTCAATCACCATTTATTTAACATTATATTATTTAATCGAGTTCAGTTTTTATTTTGGCCAATATTTCAATCATTGACCTCAAAATGTATTTTATTTACATTTCTAATAGGTTCGTAACTTGCAAAAATTGCTGATCGCGAATCATTTATTTTTTTAGAAATGAATTTGGGTGCCGAATCAATAAATTGTACGGATACAATTAGATATGTACGAAACAAAATACTCGGGCTCTCTAGAGTCTAATCCCATTTGGCATAAAATCCTTTTTTTGGAGTTCATATATCATATTACATTCAATTTCTTGTCGAGCGGTTATCTGTGGATATCTACAGATAATATTTTACCAATAAATTTAAAAGATGGGTTGGAAATTGATTAATTTTTTATAGAGCATTGCATTGCAGTTTAGAATAGGTATATATAAAATATATATTACCTATGTATTTAGAAACTAATTAAGGATAAGTGTCCTTATATTTCCATATATGTATAAATTAATTGAATAATTCAAGCTGCAAGAAAAATTGATTTAAAATTTAAATCAACACGGATAGTGAAATTTAATTAACTTTGCTAAAATTGCATATCTGTAAATCAAAAATTTATCTAGGTGAAATCCTAAATATAAACCGATATGGTGGCCAATATCGAAATATAAATTCCTCAAATGCAAAATTTAATTGTCATTTCTCTGATAAGTCATTTAAATTGGATTTAAATAAAATATTTGATTCTAAAATTGAGTATTCTAAAATTGCATTGATCATGAAATTTTGGGCATATAAAGGGCAATGCAATTGTAATTTGATATTTATGCCGATAACTCCCATATTTATTTAATATATTTTAAGACTTTCGAACTTGACATTGCACTTGTGCAAAATTTTAAACATGTTTCATTTTGGGAATGCAACTATTCCCGAGATATGCAATTCAATTTTAAGATTTTATCATTTAAATCGAAATGTATCGAAAAGACATGCAATTTCCTTGATAAATACCATTAATATTCAATAGTCCCTGATAAATACCAAAGCTTGTGACCAAAATTTCCCAATTCTCATCGTTAAATTGCAATTTGAAATCAAATTCATTTTTCTGGGGCAAAATGGACTGGCACAAATTGGTAAAAACACTGGCTAGGCAAAAGGTCAGGTCATCCGCTATTCGGGACTTTCGAGCTTTTACCATCAAATTTTCCTCGATTATTGGGACATTTCCTGTTCGTCCAGCTCAGGAATTCATTGTTGACAAATGCCACAAGCTATTGATTGCATCACGGGCTAAGCGAGCTTTTTTCAAACTCCTTGTTATCACCCTTGCAATTTATTCTGTATTCCGCCTTATCAAACTCCCGGAAATCTTTACTGAAACAGGGTTATCTACGATATTTGGCGTCAGCTTTTTGATGGTGGACCAAGCTACTGCAGCAATCACAATCGGTCTGTATTATGGCGGGATTTATTTGGAGGATCTTGTCTTTTTTCACAACCAAGTCTATCTCCTTCTCTCAGAATACAGGACTAAAAGGCTTAAAATTTACTGCTGGCAATACCTTCCTTTCCAACTTCTTTATGGGATTATGGGTCTGGCTTTTTTCATATCAAAATTTGGATTTGCTCTCCTCTTTCTCGGGTATAGCGAATCCCCTATATTCCTTTACTCGTACATCCCATCCGAGTTCAAAAACTTTCCGAACTTGATCCTGAACATGATTTTTGAATTCTTCATGATGGCATTGGCGAATGATTGTCCATTCGTAAGATCTTTTGTGGTAAATTCTATCAATTATTATCTAATCATTTTTCAAAAAGGTTTGCTTCACATTTCTCTTTGAGTATTTGTATTTCCAACAAGTAATTTTTGAAGAACTTTGGTAAATTAAAATTTATCTTAAAAAAATTAAATACTTTACTTCATTTTAGCTCGGACGAAGTTGCCCAGCTTAAGGGAAAGAAAGCAGTGATTGAAATCAGAAAGAAGATCCAAATTTACCGCAAGGTGGCGATCTTAAATGAAGTTTTCAATAAATTTGATGCGTGGCCACTCTTCATTGCTCAAATTGTTGTCACATTTTGTGGAATATTTGCTCTTTATGTCGTCCACAATGGGTCATCAAAAGTCTCGATCCTATTGTATGGCCCTTGTCTCATCTACAACTGCTCCATTTTCTTGTACATCTTTTTCATCTTCAGTATGGCAGCAAAGGTCAACGAAAGGTCAATTGAATTCATCGATCTCCTCAAGAGGCAAATTTACGCCACAAAGGATCTAAAGAAAGAAAAGAAGGAGGAGCTTTTAATTGAGCAGAGGTCACTGGGTCCCTTTGGGGTAGGCTTTGGCCCAGTCAAAGTCATTGAACTCCCAATCATTATATTTCTGACAGATCTTATCATTGGAAATTTTCTTACCTTGAACTCTACGGAATTATAGATTATATTTTTTGCAAACCTAACCGAATCTATAAGTAAATTAGCATATATGATATATTAAATAGAAAATACTGATATAATAATACTTAGGATTAATATAATAAAATACATACCTATTAATATATGTACTGATATACTACACAATTAGACCAAAAATATCGCATAAACTTGTTAATATCGTATGTTACATTTGAAGATATATTAGTATATCATTCGTGGAAATATATATTTACGGAAGTAATTAGCAATTTTGTTAAAAAATATCATTTCAATTGATTTCAATTAAAAAATGCCGACTAGGAGTGCGACAAAGAAGATGACAAAAGTTAACTCAATTAAATTTGAAATATACAAGCTTGTAATATGCTTATCACGAGAGCAGTGACACGTAAAGACTATTAAATTAATACGGCCGATAACACTCGGAAAAATATGTGTAATTTCCAGATTCGAACAATGGCAATTTCTTATCGGGCATAATCATTGTAGATATGAAATTTAATTCCAATATCCAATTAAATAAAAAAAATTTATGCAATATAAATGCAATTAGAGATTCGCCCCTCTAAATACACATTGGCTTTTTCATATAAAAATCAAATGTCAATTTATTTTTAAAATAAAAATTCCTTTAATAATGTACCATACAATATATCATATCTATTTCAACTCAAACAAAGTTTAGCATTGAACCCCTAATGGAAAAGCCAATTTCCTGTCTCCATTTCAATAATACCCCGTATATTAGATGCCTAAAAGCAAAATATATGAACAAAAATGCCAAATAAGTGGAAAAGATTAATTGTAATCGCCTTCAAATCTAATTTACTATACCTATAAGCCAGGATACAATATGCATACGGGCTCTTGCATAATGAATAGGTAAGTCGAAGTAATTTAGCTCTTAACATGGGCTGAAATATACCTGTGGATCGCTCACATGTTGCACTTGCCTATGTATAGAGGGGTAATCACGAGCAGGATGGGCTCTGAACTCGAATCAGATGGAATCCCTGGCCTTGGGCTCTAATGGAATTCTCATTCCTACGAGTATACGGATACCTGCATATAAAAGTGAGATTTGGAATTGTACTCCTCTAATAAAAATATAGGAACTTTCGCTTCGCTGACTCCCCTCAACCCTTTGGAATAGCTTTACTCGTTCTTTAGACTTGGGACAAGCATCATCTCACATTTATTTCATGTGTAGGTGCACCCAAACAATGCCAAAAACATTGTAAATAAACGCCAAAATTATTTCCGTGCTCTAATCCCATTAGGAATAAAGTGTTCTTAAATTCCGAAAGGATTAAGGCCGTGTTTTCCATAAGTTCGCAATGCAAAGTTCCATTTTATATCAATAGTGCCGTCAGATTTCCAGTTTTAAATAGAGTTTGAGCTTGTGAATTGGGGGAATCTGGCGAGATATCTCTGGAATGACCAGCAATTACAAAAAGCTTGAACAAATGGCAGCCAAACAACAACCAGGCCGGGTCGGGTCATCGCCAAATTTGCCCACTCA
>JAAZTK010000988.1:0-16020 GCA_036507255.1 Megalothorax incertus
TCATGGGCTACGAGGGTGTCAGAGCTCCTTACAAAAAATCATAGTTATCGACAACTGTCCTACCTTTAATATTGTATAATTACATTTTTAATTATTACTAAATAAATAAGGTAAAAAAATATAAAACTAACTTGGCCCAAGTTTCAGTTCACACCCTCTATTTAGGGGTAGATCTGATTCAGGGTGAAGTTTGTTAAAGGAGAGAAATCTGAGAGGAGTAAATTATGAGAGGGATATACGAGTACCTACATCCCTCAAATTATTTATTCTTCATATGAGATCTCTGATGTACAGATGTCTTAAAATTCCTAGAGGATGAAGTGTCTCCCTCGCGGAATTATCTCTCTTGAAAAAGAACAAAAATGTCAGACGCTCATATGATCTTTAAGGATTTGACATCCGTGTTCTTCCCGTAAGAGAGGATTGATTTGATGGTAAAAGAGGTAAAATGCTGATGATGAGGAAGATGCTCCCAACTTGAATTTTGAGATTTGGATTTAGATTTTGGAAGCTCAATTGAATTTTTGCACGGAACTTGTAAATTCGAGAAATTCGGGAAATGAAATATTCTAAGGATAAGACCGAGTGGAATTTGGAATACAATTGTATGGATTCGAATAATGTTTTGTATGTCATATAAACAGTAAATTCATAAATATGATATTATATATACAATAGATAGTAGTAGTTTTCTGCATGTCTTCAAGTGGTGAAAAATTTGGATTGACATTTGACACTTGCGTATATTATACTACAATATATATTAGGTATATTGATCTAAAAGATATATAGATAATTTCCAATTCACAGAGTGTCAATTCGTCAACATTTATGGATAGAAATGTCAGACATGATAATTATAGATTTGAAATATTAAGATTTTTATTTTATATTATATTTGAATTTCCCTATTGTATTAATTATTTAATAAACATGAAACTAATAAATATGTTATATAAGTTTAAAAAAACTAATTAATTAAGCCCGCCCCTGGTGAATTACTTAACTTCAATTATTATTGAATTGTACCCAGGCCAAGTATCGGACAAGATGTATCTTTCTTAAGGTTTATAAGGGTATTTTTCAGTAATTATTTTTCTCTCCTCGTCCTTTTTCTTTTTCTGAATCCAATGCCAATGAATTATCTCCCCGAGGAAGGCAACTCCTCCAAGGGAGAGTCCAAATAAAAGCAGCACAAAAACAATATACATTTGGGAGAGCCTTAAGGGTCTAGGGACATGCTCCCAATACCTCTCAATCTCCTCCAACTGATCCTTGACCGGATTCTTCTCCTGAGTCTTCAGCCACATACTCGCCTCAATTTGGTTCTCCCTCCGAGCAATTTCCATCATCTTACTGTACAATAAATGGCATTATTAAAACATTAGATTTATCTTTTAAAAAATTGCAATTTACGCATTAATTCCAGATGCCGAGGACGAGCTAATCATTCGATTAAAATGAGGGGTAAGTGGAGAATTCTTTGGGAAGAGCCAGGCAAGTCGGACTGGGGACCCAAAGTCCTTTGAAAATGTAAAAATCCCCGAGTCCAACTCTGTCAATCGGAGGGAAAAGTTTTTGGAAATTGATCGATGGAGGGACAGGAATTCATTGAAACACGCCGAGTGAGGGGTGTCAATTGCATCTTGGAGGCATTGTTCATCTGCATTTAAATCCAGAAATTAATTAAGTCCATCTCAATTAATATTAAACCTGAATCCAGGATGGTAGCCCTCTTAAAGATCTCCCTCTGGAGTGGATCAGCCGACTCTTTATACCCCCGAATGTCCTCACCGCCGTAGCTCCTGAAGAACACCTCGTAATCCGACTTGGCCAGCTCTGCATGGGTCAGAGGAATTTCAGGGCTCCGAGGAAAGGTCATGAGGTCATAAAGGACAGACCTGTACCCAGTCCCAATGATGATAGACGCCCAGAGAAAGAGGATGAGGATGAACCTGGAGAGAGGTCCCCTAAAAGTCCGAAGAGATCCCGAGTCTTGTTGCAGGAGGATCTCAAACACGACCCAAAGGATCCTCCAGCCCTGTCCAGACCCCTTGACGTAGCGGATGAGTCCAAGGGTGATGATTACGAGGAGGGAACAGAGCCCAAAAGTACTCCAGACTGAGAGTTGGAGGGGTTGTAGGATTATCCTCCACGAGAATGCCTTTGGAGGGGTTTTAATGACATATTTGTAGACCACATCCACCACGGGGTTTGTCGTGTCAGCGAAAGGGAAGCGCTGAGATGTCAACGCAAATCCCAGGATGAAATCTACTTCTTTCTACAAGTAATTACAATTAATATTAAATTATATTGTATTATAAACAGACGTTAATAAGCTGCTTAATTCCTCCAGTCCAGGAGCCATTTGGGAGAAGGACGCCAGCCTGGTCACCCTCGGGGTAATCCAGGTCAAATGTAAAGTTGTAAATGTGGGAAAAATAATTGAGGAGTTCGTAGTTGATTCCTCGCATTTTGGCCGAAAGCGGATCTTTTTCAAGGAGAAATCTCAGGCTTATCGACACTACCCGAAAGTGCTTTCCCGATAGCAGATCATGTCCATTGAGATGGGGATTTAGAACGGAATTTTGACATGCAGAATCAAATTCTTCGGTCTGAGGATTTGTTTGATGGCAATAGGCTGATGCTAAAATGGTAACGAGGAAAATGCCCGCAAATTGCATTTTAGGAATTGGATTTAGATATTTTGAATTTCAAAATATTTGAAATTCAAATCAATTATCAATATTCTTGAGATTCGGAACTAACTTTAAATTCATTAAATGGAATATTTTAAAGCAAGATTTGAGTCTGCGGCGTGGAAAAGTCAAATAAAGGATTTTGCTTTTATTTAAGAACTGAATGTAGCCCACAACCTCGTATAACAATTCAAAAATAATTTATTCAAAGATAATTGAAATATTCGATATATTGGAGATATTTGAAGATTGCTTAATACTGAAAGTAAGCAAATTTTGATTTTTGACATCAAAATTAAACAATTGACATAAAAATGTGGCCATTGTCTTTGGAAATTCTTTTATTGGTAATACTACATATATAACTTCTTCAGATGGTATGAAAATTACTGAAATTTTGGATTGACATTTGAGTCAATTAAATTCTATCAATTCTAAAATCTTGGAGGTGTCAAATATCTTGTCTGAAAATGAATATATCAGTTTTTCTGCAATTTACCCTTCATTTGATACAATATTATTATAATGATGCTATCATACATGTAACATAACATATTGTATCAATTTGAAATAATTCCCAAAATATCAGAAAGCTTTGAGTCTTGAGTAGGTCAGTAATAAATAAATAGTAGGAAAATGTGTCAAAATTATATAATAATGTTAATAGAAAGAAATTAATTCAAAGGATATTATTTTTGGTCCAAAATGAATAAAAATAAAATGCATCGATGCTGATTTGAGAATTAATATTAAATAAAATTAATAAATTTCTTGAAAATATCCCAATAAAATATTAAAATTTCTCCAAAAAACAAATTGAAATTCCCAGCAGAAAGATAATAAAAAGGGAAAGAATATTTGAAAATATTTTTTGTGGCTGAAACCCAGTCTCATAAGATGAAATATTTAAATTAAAAATGTTATTATAATCATCTGATTTTTCTTCATATTTTATATCCTCAATTAAATTTGGGATTCCACTTTCAAACAATTTATCAAATAAAGATTTAGTGTAATAAATTGGCGAATTTCTTAGTCTAACTCCCCGATATTTTCCAAGGAATGGCTCCGTCCCAAATGACACCTCGATTCGCATCTTATTTTGAAAAAAATTCTTAAGATTTTTAATTCTATTCAAATCAGCCATTAGAAAAGAATCTTGACATTTTGAAAACTCGTGCAAATATTTCAAATTTTTTCTGCTCTTTTGATAAAAATTAAAATATGCTTTTGAAAGAACCTGAATTAATTCTCTTCCACTTTCAATTGGTTTGAAATAATATATAATATGGTAGCAATACCAACATTTCTTCTTTTTAGCAAAATCACATTCATAGGCCATGTGATATACAAGATAACTTGGATGGATCCAATCCTGACAATATGCCAAGCAATCTTCATATTCTTCAAACTTTTTTTGTGCAGTAGGACTAAAATCATAATAACCCACATTTAAATCCTTCATATAATATTCATCTCAAATTCGTGAAATATCAACTCAAATCATCGATATACTTTGTAGGAACTCGGCTAATAAATATCAAAGGAAATATTTCAAATCCCTTCAATATTTTGGAATGAATTTCTCTTCGTTTTATACAATCAAATATACCACTTTTATTAATGTTATTTTATTTGTTTCTTCAAAGACTTTCTTATTTTATGTTATTGCAATTAAAAAATAATTTCAAATTTTAAACAAAATTTTGATATAGGGTACTACCTATATTGGATATCTTCAGAAATATCTATATCAAGCATTTGTTATCGGAGACTCTTAATACAAAATAAAATTTCATGTTAATAATAAATTGTATAATTTATGACATATATGGTACGTTATCTTTTATTTACCTACCTATTAATACAGGGTCACCAGAAAGTGACTTGCCAAATATCTTGACGACAATTTTGCTTAAGCTTAGCAACATATTAATTAAAGGTCATTGAGGTCAAAGGTTGCTAAGCTTGGACAAAATCGTTAGTCAAGAAATTTGGCAAGTGACTTTTTGGTCACCCTGTATATACTATTAATATATACAATATTTGTACAATTATAAACATAGGTACTACTACAATATCTCTACTAGGTAGTATATTTGCCAAATATCAAGAAATACATATTTCGAATTGAATATTGTTTAAAACTTCAAATCATCCAATTATCCAATATATATGTAATCTATCTATTGAAAAACTTATTAATGGACATTACATTGCAATTTACAATATTATCTAGTAGGTACATAAACATAAATATGTATTAGGTATGTACAATATATAACATGAATTAAATATTTTTATTAATCGTAAGATACTTGTAATACTAATACAAGGTAAACGATACAATTACGGAGATTATATAGAGATTTCAAATGCTACCTACTATCATACTTTCCTGATTAATTTGCAATTATTAAATAATGAATGCCTTTGCATATTAAACAGGTAAATGATTATGCCATCAAAAGCGCATGAAGACCTTGAGAAATCATCTCATCCTCAGAGAGTCAAATGCAAATTATGCAATGCAATGTTAAATCAAATAGGGATATTGCACATGGGCCTAAATAAGCATAAGGTGAGCTCAGCGCTAAAAATAAGTCAATTTTTATTTTTTTGTGTGAATTCCGCCCAATTTTTTCAATTAAATTCAATTAAAAACAATTAATTTCACCTCTCAACGTCACCCTGCATTGAATTGACCATTTCCGGCGAATGTCACGCATTTTTTCACCAAAAAACTCGATTTTTCACTTAAAAACTGCAAAGTCAACATTGTCATTTTGAAGATTAATTTTTTGGTAATTGTTTTTTGTTGATAATCTCTTAATTAAATTTAATGACATCATTAGCCACACCACTGCTTGGATAATAGCCGGTAAAGCCTAATGATTACATTATCTAACTAGGATCTCTGAAATTATATAAAAAAACAATTAAAAGCCGATGATTCATCAGGTGTTTTTGAACTTTTTTTGCAGAACCACCAACAATTGCAATTTGCGGTTAAAACTTAAAGGCAGCCACCTGACAATTATTGCGGATTCTGACAGGTATTAAGGTCTTAATTATTATCAATATCTGTTTATTTTATTACACGATCTATCAGATTATCTGTCCCAAAAAGGATTAATTTTATCTCTATTTTAATTTCACTTTTCAGGCCATTAAAAACAAGTCAGTTTTGGGGGCTGCTGCCTGCACTCTTTCAAGTTTTAATCAACATTTAATTCTACAATTTTGCATTAAAAGGTGCTTAATAATCTACCAAATTGAATTCATTAAAAAAGCAAATTAATTGCTTTATTTCTGACTAATTTATCGTCATTTTTTTCTAATTTCAGAGCCTCCTCGTCACATTGTTCAGAATCATTCCGTACTTAGGATTAATTAATACGACTTCCGGTGTACTCCAAAGCAGCTCACGATCATGGCCATGGGCGGAGGTGACGAGGAACCCTTCAAACCTCAAGGGCCACCACCTCTGGGGTCCAAGAAAAAGCCGTACAAGTTTGTGGAACCTCCAGGGATCTTTGAATGGCTCTTTTCCTTTGCAAAAAAGGCTCTAGCCTGCGCTGTCATTTATACTTTTGGTTATTATCGGGTAATTTCATTTGTAAACTCCTTAATCATCACCCTAATTGATTCTAAATCGATTTAGACCACATTTAAATCAATTTAGAACTCTCCAAATGCATTTTACGACGGTTTAACGCTTTTTAAATGCTTTTTTGAATTGATAGGTAAGCGTAGGCTGGCTAATTGGACCAATAGTATTGATGGTAGTTCGAGATCAATGGCGTAGACATCACAATGCAACCCGAGAACTTGCTAAGGCTGCTGCCACCGACGAAAGAGAGATTATCTTAGCTCGGCTTGGGGATAATCTTCCTTCTTGGGTCACCTTCCCTGACGTAGAGCGTGCAGAATGGCTTAATCAAATGATTGTGTAAGTTTTTTGAATTTTAATAGAGTTATTTTTGATTTTAAAGTGGTATTTTTTTAGGCAACTTTGGCCCCGAATCAATCATTACACATATGACCTTGTTGTGAATGCCATTGAGCCAGCACTCCGTGATAATCTCGCTACAAATTACAAAATGCCGAGTTTCCGGTTTGAAAAAATCATTTTGGGGGATACTCCAGTGAGGATTCGAGGTGTAAAGGTCTATGATGCGAAAAAGACGGCAAGGGATGAAATAATTATGGACCTGGATGTGATCTATTGTGGGGATTGTGACTTCCGGTTCTCGGTGGCTAAGATTAAGGCTGGTGTGAAGGATTTGCAGGTATTTAAAATGGGTTTTAGAGCGAATTTTTGATGGATTTCAAATTTTTTAATGCTAATTTGAGACTTATTTCCGTTTTACAGCTCAGCGGAATTATGAGATTAGTTATGAAACCCCTCATTAAGCAGATACCATTAGGTAAGTTGTACATTTTATCCGTAATTTATCGAATATACGAAACCTACATATTTCAAGCTATGCTACAAGATTCAAAGTACTCCTTAATTTAAATAATTTGATAAGAATTAATATATGAGTGATATATATTGATATATATGCAAAGGACAAGAGATAATGGGCTCAAAATTCTATAAATTCTCGTTCATTTGAAGGAAACTTGTCAGTTGAGAATTGAGAGTTCCACCGAGTTTTTACTCTAGGAGTGTAGATTTATTTTAAGTTTATTTTATGATATTGATTTCAGATTTACCTACTATTATTATTTCAAAGTTTGTAAAAATTGTTTTAAACGAGGATTAGGATTCTTATGAAGTTGGGATTTGATTGAAAAAAAATTCAAGCAAAGAATGATTTTCAAATTCTTCAGGATCTGAGTGATAAAAATTAATTTATATCAGGATTTCATACTTTTTGAAATTATTTATATTTGGAATGCTTGGAAAAGCTTATGCTGTGACCAGTTGAAAGGAACATGACGCCTGTTTATTTAAAATACTTAAGTATATATAAAATATTTACATTCTAATTTTTTTAATTTTCAAAGTCGGAGGAGTGGAATATTTCTTCCTAAATCCACCCTCGCTGGATTTTAATCTAGTAGGATTTGCAGGTAGGTTTCAATCATATTTATATACAATATTTTATTAAAATGCTTTAATTAATTGATTTATTAATTGACTATTTCAGATGTGTTCGATTTACCAGGCCTTTCCGATCTCCTACGTCGAATAATTCAAGAGCAAATATGCAACATGTACGATATTTACGCTCTTATTTGAATTATGATTGAAATCTTAAATTAAAATTTTTAATTATATTGAATTTTATTTAATTTCCCTTCAGGTGTGTTCTCCCGAATAGAATGTACATCAAATTAGCGGATTCAGAGGGAGGTGGAGACCTGGATAGCAATAGGCCAGAGGGTGTGATCCGTGTGTGTGCAATCGAAGCTAGGAACCTTCTAAAGAAAGATGTAGGGGTTTTTAAACTCTTAATTTAATTGATTTAGTTTTATTATGCTTTTGTACGGATTTAAAAAAATTAATGCTTTCTTTTTGAAATTCAGATCGGAATTCTTGGAACAGGAAAGAGTGTACGTGACTAAAACTTCCTAAAATTGACCATATTGTAATTAATTTCCTTTAATTATTACTACAGGATCCGTATATTGTATTAAGCGTGGGTGCACAACAGTTCAAAAGTAAGGATGATACTTATTATATAAAATTCCCTATTTAAATGCAAATATTTCTACTGATATAAAATCTCTAGAATCTTTCTTTTTTGCACGATTTAATTTATAGGTTAAATTGTAATATACCTACAATAATTGATTAATTTCTTTCCAGGCAAAGTGATTAATAACACGGTTAATCCAAAATGGGATTACCATTGCGAGGTACGTGCATTTAATTTTAAATATGCAAATGCAAACAAAAAATCAGGCAGAATCTATTCCAAAATTATAGGGATTTGAATTAGGAATTTAATTAGATTTAATATTTATTTGAAGATTTTAGGTTTTAAATTATATTTTAAATGCTACATAATTTAGATGATGGTTGAGGAGATAGGTCAAATATTGAACCTGACTCTGTTCGACAAAGATGATGCGGTTCAGGATGATTTTTTGGGATCGTATGTTTTTTATTTTGAATTTTTATTTGACTTTGCGTCTCTTTTTATTCATCTTTTCTAACCTCCACTAATCTGCATATTTCAATCTTCATCTAACGCTTTTTCATTAGCTCTAACCTTTAATTTCTTGTATTCAATACAAAAACCGTATCAATTTCGTCTCAAATATTGTACCTACTCGTAATACTATCGTACTTACCTTATATCTAATATTCTGGGCTATCTAAACAGCTAATTAGTAATTATACTAATCATTTAATTGTATATCAATTTGTGCCATTCAAAAAAACCCTCTAAATTCTAATATCTAAATTGTCTAACATCCTTCAAGGCTTTGGTATCTGAAAGTAACACTCAACGACTAACGCTAGAGCTTTGGGATTTTGATCATAATCTTCCTGGTGTACAAAATGACGACTTTCTGGGAAAGTAAATGTCTAAATCTTGTCCTTTCAAGCTTTAAATTAAATTAAAAATGCTTTAAATGGGATTTCCTTTCAATTAACTTTGATATTTATAAAAAATGCTCGTGAAAATTCATTTAAATTATTCTTTTTTGTTTCTTTCTGAAATTAGAGCATCCGTGGATCTGAATATGGTCCGAAG
Source organism: Megalothorax incertus (assembly GCA_036507255.1). Lineage (NCBI taxonomy): Eukaryota > Metazoa > Arthropoda > Collembola > Neelipleona > Neelidae > Megalothorax > Megalothorax incertus. The sequence goes on from JAAZTK010000988.1 coordinate 9,416, forward strand.
AGAAGGTTCGGTTGACCTTTGGCTCGATTTGGAGGAAGTGAAAAAAGGTCAAGTTCACCTCAAGCTTGATTGGCTTAATTTGTCTGATAATCCAGTAATTTCAAATAAATACAAATTGCTAATTCTTAAATTTTAAATGTATTTTTAAATTAAAATTGGAATATAGGCTGACCTGAAACAATCCCTCGTCGAATCTCAATCATTTGTTGGCCTGAATTCAGCTCTAATTTCTGTCAAATTGGATTCTGCAAAGAATTTGCCGCTGGTAAAGCTTTTTTAAAACTCCGCAAATTAAATATGAAATGATTTCTAATTAATCTCTGCTTTGCTTTAAATTCTAAATCCATTTAATCTATTTAATCTTTGCATTTTGCATGAAAAAACTCTTGAAATCCTATCTCAAATTAAAAATTCTACTTAAATCTGCTTGCAATGGACTAATATATGTACTCTATGCTTGCGCTACTTCGGAATATTAAAAATCCAGGTCCAGAATTTTGTAATTTTAAAAAATTGAATTTCCAAATTGCCTTCTCCGCTGGGAAAGATTTCTGCTGTATGTAAACCATCAATTTTTAAAATCTCAATGTATTTTATTCATTTAAAAAAAAATGTTTTTAATTTGGTACCCTTATTTGTACTGTCCCCTTATTTTTAAATTGGGTTTTATTTTAATTTTTTACAAATTGGGATCATTGCGTAAAAAAAGAATTGAAATTAAGAATAGTTATCGTTATTTCCAAACCACAAGGTATCGAAGCATAAACACAAAATTGGTGGTGGGCCTTCTACTAATCGTAAAAGCCAGGTATTCGACAGTTTTTATTTAATATTTAATTTTTTATAATGATTTTATTTTTTCACCGGAAGAATTTCACCCTCAATTAAATCAAACCCTTGATTTATCCGCAAATGATATCAAAGTATATTTATACCAAGTAGGGAATTTCCAATTTAAATAATTCTGTATATGTTTTAATCAGAATTAATCTTGCCTTGCAAATATCAGTATCTTCAATTTCTATCCAAAAAAATCTTTCGAAAAAGATTAAAAAATAATGCTTTTTTTCAAAGCGTGTGGCTTAACAAAATAAAAATACGTACTAAACCGTATCATTTTTGCTTTTTTCTTTCTCATATTTCTCTAAATTCTTTTTCCGAATAATCCTTATAATTTGAAATACCTACTACATTATTTAAGGATTATTTTCTGCCCAAATTAAACTACTATTTAACTACTATTTAGTCGAATTTTTTAAAGAATTAATTTAAAAAATTCTTCAAAAGCTTCCCTTCATTTTTCTAATTTTTCCAATAATGATTTCTAATAAAAATGCAATTAATTGATTTTGTTTTTTAATAAACATTAATCATTTATTATAATTGAAGAATTCTATTTAAAATGGCCAATTCTAAAATATTAAATTTGACTTCTATTAATAAAGGCAAGTTCAAGCGGAAGCAAGCCTGATCCATATGCAGTTCTTATGATGGGGAAACAAGTTCGAGAGACCGTGACTCTTCAAAAAACATGTAATTGATAAATTTTTTAATAAAATCTCATTTAGAATTTTAAAATAAATTTAAAAATCTTTTTAATAAAAAATTCCAAAAACTCATTTATTAAAATTCGGATTTTAGCTGATCCTGTTTTCGAAGAATGCTTTCATTTCCTCGTGCGAAATCCAAACACAGGTATGGTAGAAAAATATATATTTAAAATTTTAAATGCGGAAATTAAATGCGGTAATAAATTTCAATTATTTTCAGATGTTCTCATCATTAGGCTAATTGATCGGAAGACGAATACAGAGCTGGGGAGTTTAAAACAATCCCTAGATGTGGTATTCCATCGGCCAGAGATGCGTATGGAGAAGCAAAATGTATTTACTTAAAATTAAATATTTAAAAAAAGTCTTTTCTAAAAATCTTCAAAATTCCAGGTTGGTCTAAACACAGCAATTCACAATGCAAGCGAAGATGCAAAAGTTGTACTGGATCTCGAGTTAAAAGTGCTTAAAATCGGGGCAGCAAAAGAGACGGAATTTGACGAGGAAGTTATAATGCATAGCCCTGCAGCTAAGCCCTCTACTAGCAATGTAGCACATATCATAACCTCACAAGATTCGACAGAGATCCCCTCAAATCAACCGGAAGTGAGAATAACACCAGACGAAATAGGAGGAGCTTCAGGAGTAGATGAACCATTTTTCAAGATGGATGAACTTCCAGATGATGGCAGCTCCCTAAGGCATAGGGGTGGTGGTACTCGAAGTTCGATTCGAAGCTTTAATAGCGCAAAAGAGAATGATATGAAAATACGGCTAACCCTATCCTTTTCCTCGCCTAATCAACAACTTATTGTTGATGTCCATTCCCTTGCAAATATACCCATCCTTGAGATGGAAAAAAATGAACTTCCTGATCCTTATGTAAAATTATATATCCTCCCTGAAAGAACGAAAAAACATAAGACCGAAGTCCGAAAAGATGATTGTCATCCAATCTATGATGAAAGATTTGATTTCCCTCTGACTGAATTGAGGGGGAAGAGTCTTCATGTTCAAGTTATGGATAAAAAGAGGTTTTTCAAGTCTTCAAAACCGATTGGTGAGGCTATTTTGGCCCTTGATGATGAGCTCTTGAATTTGGGGAATACAAGCTATACAAATTGGTTCACGCTCATTCGGGATCGTGAATGATTTGGGTCTGGGATTTTTTGAAATTGTATTTTTGGCAGCTTTTGTTTAGACTTTAGAATTTAGATTGATCTTGTACCGGTATTTGGCAGCATTTATTTTTTTTCTAGGCAGTTTTTGATTAGATTAGAATTTAGAATTAATTATATTATCGTAAAATGGGCATTTAACTTGTTGGTGCTACTCGTAACGTACCCTACTACTAAAATCATTAAAACATATCATCGAATTTATTAATTGTCCGTCCGTTTAAAATGTTAAAATGCCTTTGCATTTGTATTTCTTATGTACTTTATATTGTACTTCCATTTGCTACCTAATACTCTCGTATAATACAATTAAATGTAAGAATTGTAATAGTAATACAATACAATATTAATGGCATTAATGGATTAAGATAATCTTGAAAAAAATCACGAATTAGATTATTTAAGAGCTACTAAATAATATGTAAATGCGACCAATTATTTGTTCAGGTTTGGAAAAGGTGCAATTAAATTAATTATTAATTAAAATTTAAAAAAGAGCTTTAAAAATTGAATTAATTAGAGTGCTAAATAAAAATACATATGAAATTTGGATGTAAAATTTGATTTTTCAGTGGAAATATTTATGCAAAATGTTAATATTTTATATAGGTAATTCCAAAAATTATATCTTGTATTAATTATTGGTATTTGGCTTTTTTCGAAATAATAAATATTAATTCAAATGCAAATACTTAATAATTATAACTTGTGGACCAATACTAATTATTAGTTATTTAGTTATTACATTAGTACAATATTACTATATTAGTGCCATTATTCGAGATTTTTGGAATTTGGATTTATTGATTATAATGCTTTCAATTTAAATATTGTAATTTTGAAATTTAATTCAAAATACAATTATGTTTTTTGCTTTCCATTCGTATAAAATATTGGACAAAAAAACCATATTATTTTTTAAAAATTCTGCAAGTTTTCATATTTAAAAAAAAAATCAAAATTCAAGGTTTAGCAACAAAAATATTGGTCAAATTGAAAATCCCAAAATTGAAGACTTCTTTTCGAATTTTTCCCTCAACCTCCGGTGTGACAAGCTTTGGTGAAAAGGCTAGCCAATAACGCTGATGATGATTTATTGAGCAGCCGTTTAATACGACGTAATTGTGTTTAAAGTCAAGTGCGATTATAGTGAAGAGACCTTTACCTACACGTGTCAAATTGCATTTTAAAACCACATTTTTAAAGTTATTTTACAACTAGTAGATACATATATTATACCTATTAGTTCCAATTGGTTATGTTTATCGGTATTTCTTAGCTTTCCATGTGGGTGTGCCTCTTCATTCTCCACTGTGCCCTTTTTCACCTCGCATACAAATGTTCCAAGTGGTTTCCCTTTTGCTGGATAAACATCAACTTTGATCAGACGATTCCCTGATTTTACAAAAGCAGTTGCAAAAACATTTCCTGTGCTCACATCAACTTTCTCCAGATTTGCACCCTCCTTAATTGATAACTCATCCTCACTCATGGCGGCGTAACCTCGAATGATTTCAGCATGATACCTGATACCATAATATGAACCCATAACATGCATCCAATCTTTACTTAATGCGGCCTTTAATGCAAACTGTGAAATGAGAGTTTTAATAAAATTGGGTGAAAAATTTTAATTGTATTTTAATTGTACATTGAGGATTTCAAGACTCCAGAAGGGTTTTGTGTTTTCTAAACACTCCCCCTCGGAGACCTCCTCCTTGGTAAAGGCACAGTTCCCTATCCCTAGTAGTAGGGCTCCCAGAAAAAATAGTAATAGAATTTGCATTGGCAATATTTTTATTTATAATTTGTTCTCAGAATTAAATATTTTAAATTATAAGTAAAAAATGTTAGGATTTCTCAGCTTAAAAAAATTTCCATTTAAAAACGCAAGTATATAAACATAAATATAATATAATATATAATATAATATATAATATAATATAATAATACATAAATATTAATATTAAATATTAAAAAATATAAAAATTGTGAAAGTTTTTCTCAAGACCGCTATAAAAATAGCTATAAAAATATTTTTTTTAAATTAAAAATTAATTGCGTTTAAAATTCCATCTTAACTAGACTTTTGATTCATAATATTTAATTTAAAAGATTATAAAATCATATTTTATGCATTATATTTTTATGCAATATTATTATAAAAAAAAATAAAGGATTATTTTCTGCCCGAATTAAGGGCAAATTGATCATGAAATGGGTCGAAGAATACTTTACTTTTCTTCTTAGGAAGAAATAGTTAAAATTCTAGATAATTAATTGTCGAGCCTGGATCTTATCCAGGTTCTGGATAAGATTTCATTCAATGCATTATGGCTGGGTGTGCCTGAGGAACACCAATCTGTTTCTGGAATAGCAAATATTAAAAAAAGGTTATTAGTACAATATATTGCACTATATTACAATACATTTTCAAAAGTGACTTTCATATTCATTTTAAGCAGTTAATTATTGTAGATATGTATCAACTTACCCCCGCATTTGCGAGCATCAAATTCTGCTGTTTATTCTTGCAAAATTCGGCATACTGGGGTTGAATGGGATTCTCGAAGCAAACCCGGTCCATAATCTTAAGATTTTGAATAGCTAAGAAATTATCCTGTTTTTATTTCAATTCTTTACCTCTTTCCCTTGGGCCAACTCCGCGAAAGCTTCCTCTCCTGACCTTCGACCAATTGCCCTGGGGTAATATCCATACCCATACCGATAATATGTATCCATCAAAAGCGCCGCAACCTTAAATAGAATTTAGGATACTCGTGAGTTGTATTATTTATTATTATAACCTCTTAGCGTATACATAAATAATTAATTTAATGAAATTTACCAATGCCACAATGAGAATTCCGATGATATCCATTTAAATTGTGCGTATAGTTCCTCTTCTTGCAATTCTAAAGAATCCAGGTTTTTTTACTCAAGAAGTGAAGACTTTGGAAGATTTTAAGGGACTGATCTATATTTTACCTGTATTTGGATACTTATGGCCTTGTGTTTACATTTTTACAAAATCCCGTTACTTCTCCTTTAAGGGTACCTTACTACCTACTCCTAGGTTCAAAAAGGGATCTTTCAAAGGCTCTTTAAATGAAAGGTTGGTACGAATGACACCTCCAAAATTTATTGCAATGCATGTAAACAAAGTACGATATTTACAAAAAATTTGCCCTTGAACCCATTTATCTACCTATAGGTATTGTATAATAATACTAGTACATGCTATTGTACGATACAATACATAAACTGATAAAAATATTCCGGTGTAAACATTAAAGAAATTCCAGGGCCGAGGGTGACCTGAGATGTCATGTATACCTATTTTTATTATTCGTTTTGTACAATATCCCTTAGTTTATTTACTTCATAAACTACAATACTAAAGATAAATATTACAATGCATGATAATTTCATAATGAAATGTTAATTTCACAAATTATTAGCCTGTAAAATATAAAATTAGGTAAATACCCAATCCTAAGTAGTAGGTAGATATTTACCTTATATTAATTGATTGTCAGTTTCATATTATTGACCTACGAATTACGATATTTAGATTATTTACATATTATTATTTCATGACATTATAATTTTAGCCATATGAAATCAAATAAGAAAAATAACATTTAAATTATCAATCAAGACAAATGTTCTTTAGGTACCTATAATAAATAGAACCGAAATATTTAAGTTTAATCAATTACTTATACATAATAACATCTTTGTAGAGCAATTTAATTTAATAACTTCAAAAATGCTTAAAATATCCTATTTCAAGATATTTCTAATTTTTATAAAAATTTCCCAAATTGTGGGAGTATCTTTCTTACCTTTCCTTTTGTTAGGGTTATATTTCCTC
>JAAZTK010000989.1:0-16017 GCA_036507255.1 Megalothorax incertus
GGGAAGGTATTAGTGGGATAAGTAAAACACCAATTTGGATATATGTGAATCTCCTTTACATTCCCGGAATAATTTTCATCAGAATAACCCAGCCATCTAATAAATATAAATAAATTTTTATTCTATATATAAAAATTAGGAATAAAATAATATTAAATAAATAAAAGGGGTAAACCGTGTAGAAAGGCCTTCGCCTTCTTTTTAACTCTTTTGAGAGAATTTTGGTTTAAACCCATATTTTCAAATTACCCGCCAACATTTTAATTTTTTCGATTATTTTTTAAATTTCCCACCAGCCTAATCCCGAATTCGCCATTTTGAATTTTTCTTCCCATAAGAGTACATAACTATGAAAAATTCAAATATTTTAATTTCCGGCGCCCTTTGGCCTTTGACCATCTTCGAACTTGAAGTATGAGAGGTCATGGATGTCATGTGTGACAAGTTTGAGGTCAATTGGTCAAGGCGAGAGTTAGAGTGAATTCGGACGGACAGACGGACGGACATACCAAACATTATAGCCCGATTTTTCTTAAATTGAGAGATCGGGATATAAACTATATAATTATTGGTATCTACGATATATACTTAGGTATATTAAACAATAGATTTTTACACTCCATTGTAGCAGCGTTTGCTCCCGTTAACAAATGGAAGGAAATCAATTTTTGGAACATCCGCGTGGAACTTGTAAATATATGTGGCATTGGTTTCCCATGAATTATATAGGGTGACAGTGGGACGATAATTTTGGCAATTCGAAAAAATCACAAAGAAACACAAAATCCAAAACTTTAACATAATTATGATTTTTAAAAATTTGGGGAAATATTTTCTTAAAAATTGTAATGAATTTTTGAATGGATTTGCTATGTTAAATCAAATCTAATTTATACCCGTTTTTTTATGATAGGATTAGTGCAGTTTATTATCATTTCTAATGAATCATTTATCTTCCACTATTCGGGGAAATTTGAAGGGTATCCGGATTTAATTTTAATATTCAAAATAAAAATATTCAAAGAGAATACCTACTATATAAATGTGAGTGTCGGGTATGAGACGCAAGCGAAGCCTTGTGGAACCAACTTGTTATTTATAATTTTATTTATTTTTTGTAACATTATTTGAATATTTTTAGAATAGAATCATTTTATAAATGGATCTTGAATTTTTATTCCACGAATTTTCTTGAAATGAACATTTTTTTTATACTTTGACTGTTTAGTCCACCATTCAAAAATTTAATCACAATCACTTATAATTAATTCTTTGATTTGTTGGCAGTTTTATTAGTATATGATAACAAATTCAAATAAAATGAAATCATTTCGTTTTGTGATATATACTTAAAATGGATTACAATTAATTGACGCATGTTTTTTTACATAAATATCGTACTTAAAACACATATTAATTGAATAAGTACGGATGACAAATTTCCTGTTTAATTGGATAATGTGCAATAAATAACACTCTAAAAGAATTCCCAAATCTATTTTTAACGTTGACACATTGGATAAAGTTGGAAAAATTGGGATTAAAATCTCTGAATCATAATTTATTAATAAATACAAGATATAATAATTGTAATCAAAATAACTAGGGATTCACATTTATATAGTAGATTTAATTCATTCTCATTGACAAATTACCTAAATGAATTGAATTTTGGGTTATATTTGACTAAGAATAAATTAACATTGGAATTCGGAGATGATGATAATATTCAATATAGTTTGTATTCAGCTAATAAGGAATGCAATGGGATTTGCGAATGTTTTAAAACTAAATCCAATAATGAATTTTCTAGAGATGTTTTATCATTATTTCAAGGCACTTTCTCGGGTGAATTTTATAAAATAAGCCGGAATTTGAACGAGGGAGGATTTTTTAATTACATTTTTAAAATTACCCGTTTTGCTATTGATTTGGAATATTCAAAAATAATGCTTGATTATATATTGGAAAAATTAGGCCCGAAACCATTAAAATTAAAGGATCAGGTTTCCGTCTGCTTTCTCCTATATTTAATCCTTATTTCTTTTAATATTATTTTGTTTTTTATTGAATTTACATATGAAAACCTGTTTAAGGATAATATTTTATCGCATTATATTTCATATTTTAAAAATAAGGTCTTGTTCTTTTTTTAAAAAGTTAAATGTACTATTTTTTGAATTCGATAATGATAATTAAAAGTATAATTAAATTCTTTATATCCTTTAATATGTTTAAATTAAACTTATAACATCACTAATTGGGAGATTCTTACTTTAAAACTACCTACGTCTAGAGTCAAAAAAGCTTCTCAAGTCGCCCCGTGAGAGAGCTCAGAGCCGAGAGTTAGATTTGCCCGTACTTTCTCACTCTCGAGGGGTTTACATGTGGATTCCTGCGAGTCGGGTTTTAAGCTCTCAAGTACAAATTTACCAAGATTTTAAGTTCCAAATTCATTTTAAAAACTCTTTTAATTGCCTAATTAGTTACAATTGAACAAAATAAAATTATTTTTACTAATCAGTGACATCGGAAATGTGCCTAATTAATTGCCTACTTGTTTTAAACAGCATAATTAAGGGAAATATCAATGTACACATTGCATTGCAATTCCTAACTTTTATCAAAATTAATTTGTGGACTTTTTAATTACCTAAAATTGACAATTTATTGTTTTTATTTGAAATTGTGACGTCCCATATACCCTACTCCTAATTAAATGCATACATAATTAAAGTGAAATGATCAAGTGTGGACATTGAAATTTCAAATGTAGAGTTGCACTTTTTCTGATTCGATAAAAAGTTAAATTTTTTAAAGTTGTTTATTAATTTATGAAGTTGACAACTGACGATATGAACTTATGAATCCTACTAATTAATTGATGTTGGCTTGTTTCTAATTGATGCTAATTAATCCAGATTCATTGAATCATTCATCATGAATTTTAGCAACAAAAACAAGTGTTTGCAGAAATTCCGGGTCAATTGTTGACCTCTAATTATTCATACTATTGTAACCTAATTTCATTCTATAATTAGGTGCAATGTTAATTAACCTAATTGTCATATTAAAAGGTAAACATTAGATTTCAATTGTGTATTTCAGCTGAAATATGATAGCCCGAGGATATAATTCTAAACACTGACTTTCAGAGGTAGGTAGGTAAATTAAGAAAGAAAAAATCTCCTACTTCTCAAATCTACGGCTACCTCTGGCAGACGTAGCCGTAGCCGCAGAAGTAGCTAAAGTAAGAACCTCGCTAATATACAAGATAAAAATATACATAATTTCCAAATTGGCAAACTTGCCTTGAAATCGTGAGGCCGGTGAATAAAATGATAAATAATTAATACCAAGAAATGAAAATAAATTTTAAACATACATTACATGGTATTTATTTATTTCAATACGATCGTATATGTATATGTTATATTTTTAACATGCCTCTTGAACATTTTAAAAGCTATTCAGCAAACGGCATTGTTACTCGAATGTAGATTGATCCAACCTTTCCTCACCTAAAAGTATAGTAATTTTAAATCATTCTAGGAGCTAATTACCCTTTTCTAATGCTTTCCAATGAACCCTTACACGTGCAAATAGGTTTAAAAAAAATTTAATTAAGGGAGTTATTTAAAATTCCCCGAAATCCCCTAAATGACCCCGTAGAGGTCAAGGGATTGGACTTTACGGGGTGACAACATACACCACTGTATAGCCCTAGTTGAGAAGTACGGGATTGCAATTTATTCGAATTTTTTTGCTAACTTTTGTCCATGTGACTCTGGGCCAGGTGGACGGGATGTCAACTTTTCGGGAAATTAAACCTATAGTATTAATCCTCGAATTATTCTACATTTTTGACACCATTTTCATGAATTGTTGACCTTCCGTGTAGGAGGAGTTCTTAAGTGTAGTTAGAAACGCAGAAAGATTCAGACTATAGGCTACTTACTGAAGCCATGAAATCCCACTCTATCCATCCATTTCCATGCTTGAATATTATCAAGAATTTAAATTTAATTTCATATAAAAATTTATTAATATTAAAACCTTAAAATTCCACATGAACCATCCAGATACACCTTAAATAGATTAATTTTTAACTTTTGAATTAATTTTTTTTTTAAATTAAATTTCCAACGTTCATAAACGCCAATTTGCTGCCTTGCAAAAAACTGCTGATTATCGCAATTATTTGGTGTGGCAAGTGAGAATTCTCCGACTATTGTCCAAAGCTTTTGATTTGCTATTTTTTTGGAATAAATATTTTATTAAAAAAAATATATTTTTAATTTTATAATTTTTAGATTTTACATTCTCTGAGTTCGCGAATTTTTCGACCTGATTTATTATTGTATGCATTTAAATTATTTAAATCTATAATTATTAATTATATTACATACAAGGAACGTAATTGTGATCTAGATGTCAATAAATTCAAAATATCCATTATTTATTTCATTATATAATTTCTTAGTCAAAATATTGTAATATTTATTTATATGTAATTTACCGTTACAAGTCAGGTTCTTCATATCGGCAGATACTGAATTTTATTGAATTTAAATATATCAATTTAGTAAAATCCCAATATATCATATATTGAGTCACTTACATTGATAATGATGGTTATCTGTCAAAAAATATTTAAAAATATTTATTTTAATTAATTTAATTTAATTTAAAAAAAATTAACCAAGCATAACCCAGAAATAATGGGGATCGTTTCTAAAAAAAAATTTGGTTATTAAAGTTAAAAATTCGAATTATTTAAATAAATAATTATAAATATTTTAAAATTAATTAAATTATAACCTAAGATAAAACCAGTTATTAAGGGGTATGAACGCATCATGGACAGCAATTACAGCAATATCATTATATCTATATCGTACAAAATATTATATTTATGTAAAAATATTTGCGATTGTTATCAAAAAGATATAAATTTAAAATCAAATTTATTTAATACCTTCGGATCTCATCGTAAGCTTTCCTATAAAAATTCTTAAGAGTTTGCAGCCTGAAATCATAATCATTCCAAAGTACTAAAAAATATTAATAAATTAATTTTTTTTTTCAAAAATCTCGCTTAATATTTAAAATATTCACTTGGCTCATTTAACAATTGAATGATGGAAATTGTATCTCTCCATTCACGAGCATTTGCAAATCTGGCAATTTGTCCCAGAACCTGGACAGTTCGGTCAATATGATCTTGGCTATAATACCATCTTATTTCACCCTTTTGCCCCGAATGATCTTCACCGTTCTGGCTACCTGGGGCCCCATGCAAATCTAATATAAATGTAAAATTAATTAATTCAAGTTTAATTCTATTTTTATCCCGTTCTTTCAATTTAAAGAAAAAACGGGCTATAGTATTCGGGATGTCCGTCCGCCCGTCCGTCTGTCGTCTATCCGCACGATAACTCCCGAACGCCTGAATCGCTTGACCCCCATGACTAAGGGTTCTATCCGATGGCCCGGATATCCGAGGTTTTCGGATATCCGTCGGATCGGATCGGATAAAAAAATATTCCAATCCGAGGAGCTTCGGACCGGATAATTTTTTTGGATTATCCGACCGGATCGGATCGGACCGGATTTTCGGATATCCGTCGGATATCCGAGGGCTTTTTTAGACTTCCAAAAGGCCACAAAATGTTAAATTTGTGCATTTTGCTCGGAATTCTGGACTTTTTATTAAATTTTATTTATGCATACCAAAATAATGTTTTATCTTCAAAATAAAGTATATTTCAACAAAATTGTTCATGCCTATTTAAAGTTAAGTAGCATTCAAAACGATTATTTTTAAAAATTTATATTATATTTGGATCGTTCGGATATCCGGCCCGGATATGCGTCGGATTTCGGATCGGATCGGATAAAAAAATTCTTGATCCGTGATCCGATCGGACCGTATAAAAAAATGTCTGATCCGATCCGGCCGGACCGGATAATTTTGATTATCCGGTCGGGCCGTCGGATAGAACTCTTACCCATGACCAACGCTCGGCTAAATTCGAAAGGTCAAAGGTCAAAAGGCGCGGGAAATACGAATATTTGAAAATTTCATCGTAATGTAATTCTTATGGGACAAAAATTCAAAATGTCGGAATTTATGTTTATGAGGAAAATTGGAAAAAAAATTTGCAATCAAAATTTCAAAATAAATTTTCAAAATTTTTTTCAATTTTTTTTTGCGGCAAATTTAAAGTTTAGCGTTAAATTTAAATGTATTCAAGGGTCAAGTGTAATTGAAGTACGATAAAATTCAGAATATTCTTTCCAAAAGAGAACGGGCTTCCTAAACGGTTTACCCGTTTTATTTAGATACCTATCATAACTTGAAGACCGTGTTTTTTTGCCCATCCACAAGCTTGAATAACTTTTTGCCAACTGCCCCAAACCCAGGGCTCATCCGCTCTAATATTGAGAGCCCAATATCCAATTGGTATCCGAATATGGTTAATACCCATGTTCTTAAGGTCGATAATATCTTGTTCCGTGACCCAACTATCCCAATGTTGTTTGAGTTTTTTTTCAGCTGATTTATGACCCAGATATCGACATAGTTGATACTCGTCAGCTACCCAATCCGGGAGCCCTCGAAATAATTGTGGAGTGATCCACTTTTCAAGGACTAGCCACCCCCCAAGGTTTACTCCCCTGATCTAAGCCAATTTTTAATTAATTTTATTGCCATTTATTTCCAAATTTATAATTATAATTAATTATTTAATTAGATCCTACCTGTTGTTGTCCATATGGCCATGCAAAAGAAATTGGGGCAATCAAACTCACAAGTATAAAAATAAGCCCAAGACAAGCCATATTTTTTAGTATTGATGAAGAAAAAGTGCCCTCGAATTACAAAGTGTTTTATAGAGGTATGGTCGTGTGTAAATTAGTATAATAAATCACCCAAATTCCTAATAATTCTCTAAATTCATAATATATATTTAATAATCATTTAAATATATATACAGGTGAAAATAGTATATATAGCTTATGCAAATTTTTATGATAATAAATTTATTCCCATTATTTATTTTTTATTTGAGGGCAATTCTAATGGGCTATTAAATATCAATTTATTCAATTTATCTTAAGCTGCGGTTAATATTAATATGTAAAAATATGTTTAATTTGTAGCAGTTGTTTTCTTAAGTGCAATTAAAAGTAGATGATTAAAAAATGTGATTAATATTAATTGAGATAATAAAATAATGCTGCTTAAATTAATCAGTCACGAAGCACATATAATTACAATTAATTAGAAAATAAAAATTGGCGCTATTTGATAATTACATGTACTTAAGCAGCCCATGCAATAAATATTTGCAGACTAATAATTTATTAAAGAACATTTGGCTTATTTTAATTAGGGCAAATTAAAATATTGTTCGTTATATTAGCTATAATACGAATTCCGTATATTTTTAGGAATATTGCAAATAGTAAATTTGGTGGAATTCCATTTTTGGGAATTGTTTTTCGCAATTTCAATTAACTTTTTTACATTTGGCCACTCCGATGACAATAAGCTCGTATCTTCACATGTTATATTCCCATGTATTTTAATTATCCCCCCATTAGGGAATAAACAAAATACTTCAAATCCGGGCTTGGATTAATCACAATTATAATTAATGAGTATGACTGTTCACTCAAAATATAATTCCAGCATTCCGTAGATTAAATACGCCTTTTGCATCAATATAATAAATATTTAAATATACAATCCCGTATTTTCTAATTAAAATTAAAGTGGATTTGAACAATTTATATAACATTAAAAAGGGGTAAATGTAAGTCATTTCGTCCATAAACAGTGATACATATTAAATAAAAATAAATAAAAATGTTTTTAAATAAATTGTTTAAAAAACTGATATTTTTTACATTAATTTTTTTGGAAGTGAAAAGTTTCCTTCATCCAGATTTCATAAATGGAATTTCAAATACAAATACTCTATTTGTAATAACATTTTGGGAGTGTGGAGAATGGGATTGGAATTCAACTTTTGCTGAAATTGCTCAGATTGAAAAACCAATGATTTTGCAAAATTTTGGGGATATAACAAAAATTAAGAATGATATCATTCAAGATGAATTTTTTTCCACAAATAATTTGTCATATTTTGATCCAATTACAAAAAGATCCAAATCCCTGCAATTCACCCTACATTTGACCTTACAACCCGACCAAGTACAACAAGAATTTTGGTTTGAATATGCCCCAGTTCCCCCTGCATATAACCGGCAATTCAATTTCTACATAATTGTTTTCAAGAAAGACATAATAATTTCATACAGACCAAGAAGTCTAGATATTAAATTATATGTTGCTGCATCCGATGGAAATAAACACATATATTTCATATGCTTTCCCTGCGATCACAATCATAAGTGGAAATTTGCACGGGTTAGGCCACCCAATTTGGAGGAAATGAACAATGTGGAAAGATCTTTTAGAAATGGACACTGACTAAAGGTAAATTTAAAAAAAAATAATTATTGTGTGATCCTATCACCCAAAACCATAACATAAGGGTGGGTGGTAGTAAAAGAATAAGGCGGGTTCACAGTGTAGGAAATGAAAGAATTTAAATTTATTTTCAGGCAAATTTCCCCACAAAATTCAAATTTTCGGCCAAAATTAAAATTTCCAGCCAAAAAAATATCGAACATTTTTTCGAAATTTTGAATTTCCCACATAAACTCAAATTCCGACATTTTGACATTTTTCTCCCATAAGAATACATTACGGTGAAATTTTCAAAAATTCATAATTCCCGCGCCCCTTGACCTTCGACCTCCATCTTCGAACGAGGGTTGGTCATGGGGGTCATGTGAGTCAAGTTTGAGGTCAATCGGTTCAGGCGTTCGGGAGTTATCGTGGTGACAGGCAGGCAGACGGACGGACGGACATTCCAATCACTAAAGCCCGTTTTTTCTTAAGTTGAGAGAACCGGCTAAAAAAATCCCGGAATTTTGATGCGGTGGTTACATCGCAGTCCTATTATATAGCGGAGATTTGTTAGGCGGCCTTTTCATAACATAGATCTTTCATAGCTATGATTTTTCTCCCGCTTGCCAAATTTAAATATTGAGGTCAAAGTTCAATAGGTACGGGAATTACGAATTTATGAAAATGCATGCTGTATGTTCTTATGTAATGCTGTATATTCTTATGGGACGAAAAATCCATAATGCCGAAATTTGGCATTTTGATGGATGGTGGATAGGACATTTAAAAAAAATCGAAAAAATTTAAATTTTCCAAAAAACCAAATTTCAAAAAAATTTGAATTATGGTGGGAAATTTAAAATTTGGAGGGAATAAATAAATAGCACCATTATTCCTCCAACATAAATTAGAAATAATATAAAGGGAATCCAGGCCTTGGTCAGGATTAGATTAATCATTTGTGGGAAATTAAATTAATCTTTTTTATTTAGTGCTAATGGGCTACGGATAGTATCGAGGCCCATTAATACTAAAACATTAGTGCTAATAAAAAATGTCAAAATATGTTTAATTGAAAATAATTAAAAAAACTCGATGAGAAATCCACGTCAAAGTTAAAACGGGTAAATTCTACATAAGGCAGACTTTGGATTGATCACCAGGATATCGATTTAAGGGTTATGTTAACCCTATAGGGGTTAGGTTGGGGTGGTTTCCATCCTGGTCAATGTTTCTTAAATTATTACAAACAAACCAACCGTTGAATTTCCATGAAACTTTACGACTTTTCCTTTATAATATCCCTCTATCATATAACATATTTATTTTTAATTGATTTTTATTATTAAGCTAATTAGAGAGGCATAAAATAGTGCCCGTCCGTTTCCTCTGTGAGACGACGTTACACGGGGCAGCCTTTAGCGGGGGCTTACATTGCGCAAGGATAGAAAGTACCCATGCCTAACCGCAACTATCTATTTCAATACCTAACCAGAATAGGGTTAAGTTAGTACATTTACGTGCATATCTCATCGTGTTTTATTTTAAAAATTAAACTAAATGTTTAATTTAAAGGTGTCCATGCATACTTCTTCGTCACAAGTGATAATAAGTCAATATCGTGGAAGATCTGGTCCATTTATTGATTACTACAGAACACATTCAGATACACTTTTTGCCGGATTGATCCTCAAAAGAAAAAATTTCACTCTGGGAGAAATAATGTCACCTGGACAACAATACAGCAATAATTATAATCCATGGATTGGATTTAGTCATATTATTGACGACCCCCTTAACACGATGGCATACAAAACACATTCGAGTAAATTCTTATATTGTGTGGATTCTTCGGAATTGGAGGGTTTTGATTTCTCAATTTTAACCCGTCCATTCTCATCGTGGATTTGGGCTCTAATTTTATTATCATTTTTTGGTCTAATTGTTGCTCATCGTGGACAATTTGCGTTTGAAATCTTTGCAATTTTTCTAAGATTAGGGGATTTGCCTCCATTTCGCATTTTATTATTAATTTGGACTTTTTCTGCAATAATTCTGACTGTGCTATACGAGTCTGTTGTCACTTCGGACCTTACCATTCCTAGAGATCCGATTGTATTCGAAGATTTAAAGGAACTGCTGACAAATGGATTCAAAATTGAAATATACAATGAATCATATAAAACTCATTATTTTGATTATATAAAGTCAAATCTGGATTTTGATATGTTCAAAAATTGGGAAGATAAATTTCTTTTTGTCCAGAACAAAAATAAAGCAAAGGAAATAGGTTTTGCACAGTATTTGTTTCAGAATAAATTAACATCTGAATTGGAAACTGATGACTTTGTTGAATACAGATTGTATATAGCGAACGAGGAATACAATGGGGATTGTAAATGTTTTACAACAAAATCCAATAGTGTTTTTTCGATGGTTTTTTTTGCAGTGTTTGTAGGCACTTTCTCCGGGGAATTTTATAAATAAGCGTGAATTTATTGCAGGGAGGATTTTTTAATTTTATACCTAAAATGAACCATTTTGCTAATGATTTGGAGTCAACAAAATTTTTGTATAAAATTGGATATTTAGAGGAAAAATTTGGACTCAAAACATTGAAAATAAAGGATCAGGTTTCAGTCTGCTTTCTCATTTATTTAACACTTATTTCCATTAATATTATTTTGTTTTTTGTAGAAATTAATTATGAAAAACTTATTAATGATAATGTATTGTTTCATTTCATTTTATATTTAAAAATGAGATCATGTCTTTTTTTAAATAGATTTGGGTTTAATTTTTATATATAATTTATGTTATTTGTTATTTCATTAATTCTATAATATATTTATCGATAAATATTTATTGTACTATACATATTATTGGTTTAAATTAATTTAAATAGACTTTAAATATTTTAAAACTACCTAAATGAAATAATTTTGTAAATAATTATTAATTGGTAATTACTTTAAATGCACCAAAGTTATATTATATTTGGATTTTAATATTAAAACTCCATTAAATTTTTATGAAAAAAATATTTTATTGTTTACTTTTCTTCCAAAGAAAAATTAATGCGAAAATTATAAATATAAAAATGGGAATTGTAATTCCGAGGATTAGTACGAGTTTATTTTTGGCTCCGTCTGGCTCTAAAAGCAAGAAAAAAATATGTATTGCAATATTTAAATTTACAAAATGTTAAAATCATAATAAAAATATCACCTTTTCCACAATGATGTGGTTTGCATTCGGGGTTTCCGGTAGAGGTCTCCACATCTTCAATTTCCACGTCCAAGGTACCACCTTTAAAATCAATACATTTCCATTGAGCCTTGTCATAAATCATCTCCATTGGGTCAAAGGTCATCTCCGTCCATGTGTCATGAGGCCTCGATGTTGTGTTTGGGCATTGACAATTATAGTTTACACACACGAGTCTAACACTATAATTGCATCTTATTTCATTGTTGCAAAATTTCCCAAATCCCCCACTTAATTTGAAAATATTTTACATTTATATCATTTTTAAATTAATTTTAAATATAGCGATAAATTAAATAAACTACCAATTCTTCATTTAGATCTATCATATATGTTTATGACATAAATTCAGTCAATTGCATATATTGTAATATTGTAATTGTAATTGTAATTGTAATTGTAAATCTTTATTAACGTGTCTATTATTACAGATAATACAATCCTCATTATAAATAATGTTTTTCAAATAATGACACACCTAATTAAAAAACAATAAACGATAACATAAATAATTAATTTTTTTTTAGATTTTTGGGGTGCAATTCGCAATTATAACTTAAACATCAATAATAATAATTAATTAATTAATTAACAGCCAATATTCATTAACGAAAGTCAATCAATGAGTTATAAAGAATTCATGGGGGTCTTTTAAGGAAAACAAAATGTTTGAGTTTTTGAAAGGATAAAGTATCAAAGGATTCATTAGTGGGAATTAAAAAGTTCCAGCAATTCACAGCTCTGTACAGAATTGAGTGTTTTTTAAGCAAAATTTTTAAGCAAAATAATTTTTATTCCTGAATTTTTTTATTGAAAAATTTTTCTTCGAATTTTTTTTGAATTTTCTCGAAATTTTCTAATCCAAATTTTATTTTTTCCAATAGGCGTATGAAACTAGAAGACTTTATCAAAAACCTCCGGGGAATCGACGAGGGCGCAGACATCGATCGCGAGATCCTCGTGGGAATTTACGAACGTGTAAAATTCCGCACTGGTTCCGACCACACGACCCAAGTCATGAAGGTTCAGGCCACCATCGTCGGAAAGAAGCCCAACCTCGCGAT
Source organism: Megalothorax incertus (assembly GCA_036507255.1). Classification (NCBI taxonomy): domain Eukaryota; kingdom Metazoa; phylum Arthropoda; class Collembola; order Neelipleona; family Neelidae; genus Megalothorax; species Megalothorax incertus. The sequence continues at coordinate 12,817 of JAAZTK010000989.1, forward strand.
CCCACACCGCCGTCTAGTCTGCTATTGTCGTCTATACGAGGTCTCTGACCTCACTAAAAAGGACAAGGTCGGCTCTCACCAGAGGGAGGTATTCCTCTTCAATGATGTCCTCGTCCTCACCAAAATATTCCACAAAAAGAGGACTTCCGTCACCTACTCTTACCGCCAAACCATCCCTCTAACGGGAATTCACCTCCAACTATTTTCCAATGGATTCTACGAATTCGGATTAAGTCTAAAAAGGGGAGATTCGACCCTAATACACCTAAATGCCCGGAATGAGCATGATAGAGCATTCACGGAGGATTTGAGGGAAGCCATTGCAGAATCCGATGAAATGTCGCGGATTGAGGCCCTCGCGAAGGAAAACAGGGATTCCGGGGTGGATGTCGGCAAAATTAAGCGATTCTCGAACTCTTTATTGGAACTCAATGACCAATGTAATTTTAAAAAATATTTACAAGCATTTTTGGCCATTAAAAAATTTTAAAATTCAAAAAATGCATTTTTAATCAATTATTGCATTTTTTCCGCTAGGTGGCAAGCCAGTTCGGCGTGGTTCTTGTGGATCCCTGGATTCTGGAATGTCCGTGTCTTTTGTATCGGATGAGATTCAACAATTGCATGCTCTTAACCACCAAAACTCACATTCCTCGACTTCCTCTTCGACAACCTCCACCTCCCAAGGAGGTCAGGTCAACCACCACCTCCACATGAAGCAAGGCTCTTCCTGCTCAAACTCCTCCTCCGCATCCAGTCACAACTCAAGCCATATTAAATTATAATTTTCTGTTTAAAAATCTCATTTTTCGGCATAGGATTTAATTATTTAATCGCACAATTTTTTATTTGGCTCAGGCAGCTCAAAATATTGCCAATTAAATTTAATATATTTTAATTAATTAAAAATTGAAGTTGTATTATTTTAAAGTGAGAATATAATTTAATTATGGCACAAAAGACTTGTAATTTGGTCCAATTTAATTAAAAATTTATTTAAACCTATTCTTTTGATTGAGATAATTAATTCTCATATTTAATTTAATTATTTATGAATAAATTGAGAACTAGTCGAGTAAAAAACCTTAATTTTGTATACTATTGTAGATTAGATTTAATTAGCAGTGATTTAAAGAAATGTCAATAGGTTTTGAAATAATAATAAAATGGAAATAATGTAAATAATTTTAATAATATAATTTTGTAAATAAGGATTTAATTAAAGATATTACTATAGATATAATTACAACAGATAGATTTTGTAATCAAACATCAGGAAATAATATTAATTACTTTATTTAGGAAAAGTAGCATAATTTTAAAATTGTCAGATGAATAAAACCGCTTGAAATTAAGTTATTTTTGCGATCTTAGGATTATTTCTTGTATTATTTAGATTTAGAAATTAAGAAGTAAAAGAAATATATTTCGTAATATAAAACGAGTCATTAAATTCAATAAATATAATTTAGAATTTTGTACGATATGAAAAGATATTGGAGTAAAAAATTTTAGAATTTTGCTAAATCTAATCCTTAATTTGTAGTTTAAATAAAATATCAGTAGGTTTATTTCATTTATGCAAACCAAAGTCCAAAAATATATCAATAAATACCTAATGCTAATTTAAAAAGGAAACAAAGGATTTTAAAAAATGACATTTGATTTTATTATTAATTTTTAGGCGGGTCTGATATTGTACCTTCGCATACATATTTCGCATACATAATTCCAAAATTAAATTATTGATTTCTTACATACAAATAAAATTTTACATACATATATGATATTTATAACCTGATTAACATGAAATAAAGTCAAATCTTTAAATATTTTACTAGACAATTCACTAATTGGCATTTAATCTAATTAATTAAAAAAATGGTTTTAAATTTTTTTAATTTAGGCTTAATATTATTATATGTTCACTGCTATTGTATTACAAATCATCCAAATCACAGTCAGATAATAAATCATATTGCTTTTCAAATTTTTCTGCTAAAAAATATAATTGATTTTTACACAATTCGCAAAAACAATATCCAGACTTCAAGACATCATGCTCCCTTTGCACAATTTTAGTAGAAATTTCTCGATTAAATTCCTCTCTTAATCCCTCATATGGTCCCAAATCTGAATTTTGAAATATATTCAAAATCCTTTTGCAGCAATTTAATGATTCTTCAAAATTTTGATTCTCATTTAATACACCCTCTAGATGAAAAAGTGGAGGAATGCATTTTAAATGTGAAGCGCCATATTTGATTTTTCGGTTCTTTACAGCTTCAGTGTAAAGTTGAATAGTAATATTTAAATCAAACTCGAATAATTCTTTCCCTGTGCTATGCAATAGCCTGTAGCCATTCGATCCACCATCTCCCCAAATTTCTTTCACAGTTTTAATAAAATGTTGGATATCAAAATATTCTTTGATATTTAATTTTTCATTTGTCTTCCTTTTTTGTTCCTTAATTGCCCTCTTAATATAACGCATTAGGGAAATTTTAAATTTTAATTGATCCCGATTAATTCCAGTATTTGAAAATTTAGCCTCGTAATCAGCCATGATTTTTAACGCGTAGGTTATATCAGCTAGCGACATTATTTCAACTTTATCCGAATACTCCATTAATTTGCAAATGCCGTAATTTAAACCATCCGAAATCAATTCAATCATTGGGAAATCAATGAGATGCAGATGATTTATATTATTAATATTAACCACTCCTTCAAGTTGATCATAGAATCCTTTACGGATTGCAGAAATTCCGTGTTTTCTTAATAATTCCAGTGAAAATACAATATTTCCTTTGGCGAAATGGCAAAATGACAAATTTTCAATTACACATTGATAATCCTGAGTGTTAATCTGATTTGTTTCTTCAAAATCTGCTTTGAGACTATTTTGAATCTCGATACAAGAATCCCAATTTTCCAAGAACATGAAATGCTTTGATTTTAAAAATCCCAGAATTCTTTTGAATTTCCTTTTCAAAATTTTTCCCTTAGCTCGGATTGAAGCCTCTGTTAAAAATTTGATGCTTTCACAGTCATTTGAGATCTGATGGTAAATGAGGGAAATTTCAATAAAGTTTTGGTATTTTGCATCGGGATTGGCAATTAGTACTCCGCAGCGGTTCGGTTTTCAACCGCGGTTCAACGCCAACCGCGGTTGAGATGCGGTTCGGTTGGAGGTTTTAA
>JAAZTK010000990.1:0-16015 GCA_036507255.1 Megalothorax incertus
CTCCGTTGCACAGATAGCAAATCCAACTACCCGGATTCCTCTGATCCCTTTGATTAGTACGAGAGCATTTGTTACACACACGGAATCCACAAACTTGACATATCCTTCCTCTAGAGAGTATCTTCCCAAGGGGTTCCACACAAACGGAGCAATATCTTGTAACCCACCAGTCTTTTAACTTTCTGCAATTTTAGAAAACGATTTATTTTAACTACTCCACAAAATTTATGGATAATCGGCAAAGGTTTTATTAGAGGTTCATATAATCACTTGTAATTTAAGATTTTAAAGGAGTGTTTAATGGGAAAGTCAGATTATGCTCAAAGTTGAGATTAAACTGGCGCAAATGGGATAATGAGGATTTGGAAAAAGAGATATGCAAAATGAATGTTTTTTTCCTATTACTTTTTATCACAGATAGGCAAATATTGCCTCGTTAATAAAGGGGCGTTAAAAAACCCCGAGTTAATCTAGGTAAAATTTAACCACAGCGAATTGCATTTTGGGAAATGGGATATTATTTCTATTCAAAACGAATCTTCAGGTTAACTCCTGAGCCTCTGAGGTTGAGGATTGAAAAGATTGAAAGTTGATGACAAATGGCAATGAAGATTGAAGATCATTTTGTGTTTACCATTGTGCCCTGCACGATCGCAGGTCTCGAGTAAGTACGCAAATGGTTAATCGAATGCAATTTGGTGAGAGTTAAAGTATAAAATGTCCTTATAAGATGGGGGAGGGTGTAGGTATATATCTGTGCAATCTTCAACCTCGAATGGGGCATAGGCGTAACTCAGTAAATTCTGACTCTGAGGACTGCATAATAAATTATAAAGCTTAATAAGAGTTGCGAGAGAGGTAGAAAATTGAAAGATGAGAGAAAGGTTAAAAAGTACATATACAAATTTTGTATCAGCCTATAATTATATGACTTTGGATTAGATAATCTTGCACAATTCGCAAATATGTGCTTAATCCTGTGTAAATATCTCATACTTCCCCCAAACTTCCCATACACGTACATAATTAGTCTATTGAGGAACTTCTAGCTTTGCCAAAAAGGAAGTTAGCAATGAGACCGGGGTGTTAAGGCACACACATTTAAGGGAAGGAGAAGGTCACCGGTTGATATAATTAGAATTATGTACGGGGGGATTTCAAGGGGACATTGTTTCAATATTTGTAATTCTAGTGTTAGAATAAAAGGAAATCAAAAAAACTCACCTTTTATTATTTTGATCCGACTGCATCTTGAGAGACATTGAACCGACCAGGGTCCTACGAGTTCTGGAAGCAACTGATGAGCTGCTGAGAAACAAGTCTTATGACCCGAGGGCTTCTCAGCCTAGTTCACCCCTCTGTATATATGTATATTCCACACACCTGGGGATGTGCTTGAATAAAGCGAATGCACCTTCCAATATTCTTATATGGTTTCCCTTTCATTTGTGGCTGTCCACCTCTGCCTATTACCTCCTCAGGCGACTCTCCTCTCCCTCCCTCGACCTCGCTCCTACTCAAATCTCAAAAGCCTTTAAAGTTTAAACTTGCACTCTTTGTAACATGTATCGGATTGTTGGTCGTAGGCAGGTAGGGAGAAAGAATTAGGAAGGTATTGAACGAAGGCACTCTTCAGCTCGATCTTTAGCTTTGGGTTACGGAATAAAAGGACAAGCATTGAAAGAAGCACTTGTATAGTACAGAATATACGTGGAGTACCCCACTTGCTACAAGCCTACAATGTTGTATTGCAATCTTTAAGATCTATACCTTTTAAATTGTAATCAGAGTCGGACGGAGGATAGAAAGAAACATGAATAGAGTTGAAGCAGATGAACATTGTGCATTAAAAATTATTCTCTGCGTATATGTATTTACATACATGGAGGAGGAGGTAGTAGAAAGATTTGCTAAACGTTCATTTGAGCTTTAAAGCGTAGGTTCAAAAATTAGCATAATGTGAGTATTCAGAGCTCTGATCATTATCTGCTTTTATGGGACTAGTATTTACACAAATTGTAATGACAATACGGGAATTATGCGATAGACATCCTGAGCAATAACAACATATTGAAAGTGAATTTGCATACAAAGATTATTTGCAATGCATCTCAAATAGGTAAATGTTCAAGTCCGAGCTCAGAACTTCAGATGAATTCAAAACTTTCTACATTTAATTGTCGGCATTTTTGTCTGTCTAAGCAAACATTGCACATAGCCCTCTTTGCGTGTAGTGTGTACAATGCAAATTCACATTACATAATATTTAGGACACATACACAAGATCTTAATTGAATAATAACGTCGATATATAGATTACGGTATATTGATACGGTATACCTATAATAGTATTACATATACGGATTACGGATACAATATTAGTTAATGAGAAGGACGCAATGGTAATTGGATTATCTAATTTATAATTATAAAAAATCTCTTTTATTCTTTTTAAAAAATCCCGAAATACGTATTACGCATCGTAAAATGTAAATAAAATATATGCATTATGAATTTAAGTATGATATCAATGTATATTTTAAAAATCTGCAAAAATACGAAATTACGAATAGGTACTACTATTATACTATATTCCTCGAACTATATTGGTCATAGGGGAAGAAAGGCATTCTGGTCCAGTCTGAGATGAAAATGTACCAAGTACTCTGCATTTGCTCGCTGGAATTCCAAAAAGATTTAATTAAATATCACTTGATATTAAAGTGTGCGATTACCTGAACAGAGATTGCAAAAGGAGAGTGAGGATGGAACGTGAATGCAACGAGCCTTCGACCAGATTGAGATCCTCCTCCACGTGAGAGGAATCCGGCATGAATTTGGAATTTAAAGAGACCCGAATCTCTTCCATAAAATCTGGAAAAAGATAACCATATTTAATTTTATAGCAGGAAAAGCGTAACGCTATTTCTTTACTTTATTGCATTTTCAGGTAAAGCTTTTGGTCGTTCCATTACAGAGACTCGGTGATCATCGTAGGAGAATAGGGAAAAGTCCAAATATGGCGAAGAACTAAATGATTGAGCACTTATGGGTAATTGAGCTGGTAAAAGAGAATCCAAAATTTCAATATCTCTCGTTTTTGCAGAAATCTAATCCAAAATTACCTAAAATTCGTTTTGTTGCTTCAACAGGTCCTCCAAACCTTGCACTGGTTATAGTTTGCCGAAATCTTGAATGAATTTGCCTAAAAATTAAAAAAATGTTAAAACGAATGCAAAAACTAAAAATTAGGCATACTTTGAATAAATATTATTGGAAGGCGAGGAAGAATATCGGGCTTCTTGAGTTAAAAAAGTATTGCGAAAGTTATCTGAAAAGGATTCAAACAAATCCACAAACTCCTCACTCGTATTTTCAAATACAGCTATAATTTCAGTCTTGATAATGTCATAAATCACAAATAAGCAATGCTGTGAATTTGGTTCAGAGCTCTTGAGTGTCACTACATCTTCATTCGAGTATTTAAGTAGGAGGTGCTCTTCGTCCAATAGTTGCATTTTCCAAATCCTCAACTTCCTGAATTGTTCGAAATATTGATAAAATCTAGATTTAAGGCTTTCAGTAGGATTTCCCTCAGGATCTGTGAAATAACTTGAACGCGTGTGGCGAAAAATGTAAACCAAAAGCCGATGTTTGAGGGAATTGTAGAAGGCTTCTTCATAAGGGGTTATTGTGCTAGGTACCCTGGAGGTAGTAAGCTCGTCTAGGATTTAAAAACAATAATTTTATTAGGGAATGGATTTGTAATTTGTATGTACGATATTTATATTTACCATCTTCGTAACAGAATCTGCCAATTGTCCGAATCTCTTGAAATTGCCCACCAGGAGTTAAGTGGAATATGTAGATTGTTTGATGCTGAACCGAGAGTACGGCAAGCGTGGTGTCATACAGATATACCCCTTGATTATGGCTTAGATAAATCTTATCCACTTTAAAGCTCCGTGTGTCCGATAAGAGTCCATCTTGGATGTCTACCAAATGAATCGAGTAATCTTCGAGTGGGAATCTTGGATTTGGTTCAACTGATTCATTATTCCTGTACATATCATGGAAATGGGGATGATGTGAAGATTCATCTTGGATATATGTAGCGGAGCCTACAATAATATAGCGTGAATCGTGTGTAAAGAGGGAACATTCTCTGTTTAATTGCTCTCCTGATGCGGCGACTCTATTGGATTTAAAAAAAATGTAAATTCAACGTATTTCAATGTAAATTGCAGTACCTACCTTATGCGGAATTTAAGCTTGAATAGAGTGTCAAATATATCTCTGCGAATCCTTTGGTCATCCTTGTCGTTATCATCAGGGGTTATATGATCACCAGGAACGAATGGTGTGGAATCTGATGATTTGCCCGCTTTCTAAAAAGAATCAAGCAATATTAATAAGGTCTCTGAGCTCTGGAATAAATTTTGAACCTACCTTTTGCTTTAACCAGGATGGAATCTTTTCAGTTTTGAATAAATGAGCAGCAGCTTGAGGACCTTTGAAGCTGTACACCTCCACTGACATTTGATCCGAAGAGAAGGCGATAAAGGATTTCCCATCAGGGGTAAACTTTCGAAGAAAGAATTTTTTTTATTAAACTAATTACTATTGGGCCATTACTATTAGCTTAATTAGGGTTCATCCTTACCTTTCGAAGAAAGCAAGGTGGTTTGTCAACGTGAGAAACGGTAAAGTTGGGGAATATACTTTGATACATGCTCCGCTGAAGATATTTTTCTACACCACTTCGACGGCTACCCCATATCTCTCGAACAGCCAATCTCTGGACAATATTTTGAGTGTAGATTTCATTGGCGAAGAGAAGGTCAGAGGATGATGGATCCGAGTTCGAGCTTGAGCTTTGGCCATCCGCATATATCTTCCGCGAACGGCAATATCTTGGAAAGTCCATTTCCATTAATCCTGTTATGAAATTTAATTATTCAATGTTTAATTCAAAATCAAATATTTTGATAACTTTATTTTATCCAATATTTTACTTACTTATTATAGCAAATGTGAACTGCTAATACACTTCATTGGATGCTGAATTAATTAAGCAGAATATACCTACAAATTCAAAAATAATAAAAAAATTTAAGTAAACAAAAAACCTTTTTGAGGCACCGTAAACTCATCGTATGACGGCGTATCGTATTATGTGCATTTTTTTAACATGTTATTTCATACGTAGTTCAAAAGATTTGAACTTTTATTTACTTACCATAATGCTCAAGTAGAAGCTCAAAGGGAGATGATTTCACTTAATTAATTAACGGTGGTTGAATTCCAATTATAATCAAGTTTTTGTTAATTAACTTTTTGGAACATATCGGCTCGACTCGAATAATTTTTGAATTTCACAACCCAGCAGGATTTCAGAATGTAGCTCTCCTTTCACTTTATTTTGAATTTGAAATCATAAATTGAAATCCAAAACTGGTGTCATCAGATTTTTAAAATTAGAATTTAGTATTTACAAGTGTTTACCAAGCTAATTAGCTTAATTAGGGTTCATCCAATTAGCGCATTTCAAGATGAGTTCAACAATAGACAAGCCCTTTATGTCAAATTGCTCAAAAATCGAAACGAATTTAAAGAGGCTGTTGAAAAAGTGTGAGGAAATGGCTCAAAATCTGGCAAAAGATAATAATAATAATTGGAGGCTTGAAAAGGTAATTAAAGTATAATTTACTAAAGTTTAGTATTCTATTGAATTCAGCAAGTACCGTTAAGTAATTGATTTTTCCATATTTATGCAGTATACAATAGCAGCTGAGAATATGATACTGGAACTCCGGACTGGCCCAAAGTAAGTGGTTTTTTTATTGTAATTGTATTACTAATTAAAGTTAATTAACTTGAAATCTGCAGCCAACCTAGCCGTGATCAAATGCTGGAATATGAAAGGAGGAATGAATTCATCAAAGGATTAATATACACTTCAAAACTGGTACGATATCGCATGTATATAATATATGTCCGAAATAATTTTACTAATTGTAATCTTATTGACAATTTATAGACGACATCATCAGAAAGAGCAATGGCTTCTCAACTTATTAAAACATCTACGTGCACGGGAGTTGTTCAAGAACAAATGGAAATCAAGCATAGGAATGTAACAAAGTATTCTGAGGATTTGAGGAAGGAACTTCTAGGGGATGAAGATCGAGATGAATTGGATTTTTCAAGCAAAGCTCAGAAAGGGGAGCAATTAGATGATTTATTAAAGTACCATCAAGCTATGCAGGAGAAGATTGCTGATCAAATGCTGGATTTGTCAAGAAGTCTCAAGGATCAAGCCAAGTTTGCTGGAACAATTATTAGAAAGGACACGGAGGTACTCTGATTTAAATATTTTATTGAATCTTTTAAAACCAATGCTAATGTTGTTTTCATTAGGTCCTTGAAAAATCCAATGTCACAATAGACTCGAATCGGGACAAGCTCAAAATTGAGTCGGAAAAATTAGAAACTTTTAACAAGCGAGCCTGCAAATGCTGGGTTTGGGTTCTAATTGTGTTGGTGTTTTCAATATTTATTGGTAAGTACATACTATTCGCATATTTCCTAAATTATTTTTCTAATTATCATTCCCATTCCTATTGATTTAGCAATGGTGCTATTCATGCGTCTCTTCAGGAAAAGTAAAGCTTAACTCTAATCCTAAATAATAATAAATTCTATTTAAAAAGAACTTGATTGTGATAAAATTCCTCGGATCCAAAAGTATACATTCTATTTTTTAATAAAATTTTATTCAGAATAAAAGTAATAAATCAAAATTTTCAAATACAAATACGACAGTAGCCCTCAAATCACATAAATTAAAGCACAATGTAAGTTAAATGGTAATCATATCTTTTGTTTGCACAGCCTTTTTTTAATGATCATTGATATATTTATAAGTAATAAATAATTTATACTTTGGTTTGGAAAGTGATGAATTGATTGACATAATATACTCTTCACTCGCTTCTAAAATAAATCTTGGGTTATTCTTCGCTATTCTTTGGGTTCATTCATCGTCGAAGCCTTTTCCTCTTCGATTGGGGTAGTAGCTGGAGTAGGATTTGATGCAATGATTGAAGTTGTAGTCATTGATGTAAACCAACTTGATACGGCTCCCTTGGCCTGAGTCAGGGCGCCTCCAACAGCTTTACTGGTATTCGCAACGGCTTTTCCTACGGCCTGATTGATCTTTCTTCCGCTTTCTGTGTTTTGAAAGGTGCTAAAATAGAGATTTACAATTTAGATTCTTAGAAAACATTTTGAACGCGAGCATTCTTACGTTGCGAGCCGAATCTTCATATCTGCCATTGAAATATTCCCATCATAAGGATGCCCAGGACAAATTGAATATACGCCAGGGGTATCCCTTTCTTCAGCATTTATATATTCGTTCCATTTTTTCCAATTATGTGTATTTTGCCAACTAGCAAGATATGGGCCGTAGAAATTATCCCTTTGCTTATGTCCTTCCTCCACTAGACTAGTACGCATCATGCAGATCAAATAATATTTGAATTGGGATCTAATCCATTCATCTCCTCCTTCCCAGCCAATTCCATCCAAAAATGTATCATTATCAGACCTTCGATTACTCTCCTGCGTCACTTGTTTAACGAGGAATTCTGCAAATCTTAAATCTGCGGTTGTAGGCGTTACATTTCTTCTTAGAATTGGGTCTGCAATATCAATGGAGCCGTCTTCCATCTTTAAATGCATTCGAATTTTGAATATTAGTTTAGGATTAAGAATTACTATGAAATATATGCATATGTACCTCTACAACAACGTCTACGAGGTCTTTCTTTTGTTTAAATAGAACATTTGTAGCACCCACTACAAATCCTCTAACTCTAGAGTCTGTAAGTAGGTCCAGATAGTGAAGGCTAAGGTAGGGATGTAGCAAATACCCCTAAAAAAAGATTAATATTAGGCACAGAAATGTATTTAATTGTCGTTTACATTTTCAAACAGATGAAGTGGGAGACCAGCATCAGAAGGAGACATTTGAACGGCGGTATTAAAATCCGGGACATCTTCACATTTCTCAGCGAGAGAATCCATCAGATTCTGAGCTTTTCAGCTCGACAGATTCAATAGAATTTTCTTTTGTATAACTCAAATTATAATAATCTTTTAGTTGCTTCGCTTCTGCCGCAGAAATATTTGAAGTACCACTACCAGACACTTTGTTAATGAGATCGGGTTCTTTTGCTTGAGATCCAATACCTGGATCATCCCCTTGTCCTTCATTAACCGTACTCAGAGGGGGGTGATCTGCATAAAATATAGAGTTGGATCGAGAGCAATTATCTTCAGATTCACCGCTAAATTGAGGAACAATTGACATTGCTTTAGATGTACGAATGCAAGCAGATTTTTTCAGTCCATGTTCGAGAGTTTGAGGAAGGAGGGATACAAGTGTCATTAGAGCAGAACAAAGAGGACCTACAGATGCACCACGGAAGAGGATTCGTTTTTCAAGAAGTAGAAGTTTGAATAGAATTATTATCTGATGACGAAATGTAAATATGAGCTCGCGTGGAGAGAGACCAACAAAAGCCTCTGGCGTATATAGTAATTCGACGGTTAGGCAAGAATTTAGATTGTGGTAGGCTTCTTCAAGGATAGAAATTTTTTCAAAGTCCGCTTCACGAAAGAAACATGCTGTGATTAAAGCCATCTTTACTTGAATATGCCCGAAGAGTGGATATTTTGATAAAACACAGACAGATTTCTAAAATCATTATAAAAGAAACGAGTTTTAAAACGAGATTATACCCTTGGGCCTTTGGGGTAGAATAACTTTATTCTACCCCTTAATTATGCTATCATATGTATTACCTGTACAGTAGATCTTGTGATATCTTCCGTCTTATTTTTGACTTTCTGTAATGAAATAAACGATTAAAAATAAAATTAGAGTGACTAGACGCTATTAGTATTATCGTACATCTGCATCAATTTGTTGATAACAGGCAACGCCAAATATTGTCTCATTAGGATCCTTCAAAGAAGGCAAATGGAAATACACCGAGTCTTTAGCAAAGTTATGAGCTCCGTCTGGAACTGGAATTTAGTAAAAAAGAAAGTCTACAGGTTAATCAAAATTGTCATACATTGGATAAAGAATTAATTATTACCTGCTAGTGTTGGCAGATGCTTCCAGGGGCTCAATTCCAGCTCAATATCTACAAAAAATAATAATTAATTATTAAATGTATTATGTGACGCTAGAAATAATTCAAGTCGATCATACCCAGAGGTGGGTAAGAATATTCGATCTGTACAAATATTAATTATTAATAAGATAATAAATTAGAAAATAGTTAAATAATTATTATTATTAAAGAATGTTTATGAAATTACCTGACATCCTTTTTTGTGATGAAATCCAATTAATATGACGTTACAAATTGGCAAGTTCTTTTCCATCTTGAATTTTGTATAATAGTGTGATGAAGATTTGGAACTTTGGAAGAGGTTCTGCTTCAACGTTTGAGTTAAATCTGAAAAAATTAAATACATAAACAATTAGGACCTTAGGTCTATGACTCTATCTATTTATTTAATCCTGCTAGTAGTAGAACTTTTGACATTAAAAGCAAAATTTTTCAATATATTGAAAAAAGTAAGTTAATAATATAAGTTAATAATATAAGTTGCATATATGCAACTTTTAAAATTAAAGTTAGTCACTAATTAGTGGCTATTCTTTCAATTACATTTATATATGAAATTAAAAATCATTAAATTGACTTGTTTTTTACTTGTGGTTGCAGATTGAAGGGCTTGGCTGCATCCAATTAAAGTATCATATAAATTCAAATTGATAACTTTGATTTTAATAAAATTTTTGTGACAAAATTAATTGAAACTTTGGAAGTGATACTGATTCCGTCAGAAATCTGAAATTTTTCTTTTCTTCTGTGCAAAAGTCAAATTCAATGAACTCGTGAAGCAGACTGTAGCTTCATTTAAAATCCAAAATCCCACAACGCAATGCAATGTTCAATAAATACAATATAATCCTTTCAAGTTGAAGAGCCTTTTAATTAAGTAATTAAATAAAATATTGGCAGCTTAATCTTTTTATTATTCTAATCTAGTCAATTAATTGTTAGGTAATCCGTATGCAGGGTACTCTATATTAAATACATGTATTATTCGATTCTCAATTAATCTTCTTCTAATGACTCGGTTTATTATAAAAATGAACTGACTACATCCCATAACATACAATCATCATTCATGAATTATCAATGCAATATCATAAATATATTTTTATGTAGTATGCATAAATATTATTATGATTTATGATGCTTGAGCCGGATGTTTGAAAACCTTTGAAGCCTAGGTCAAAAGGATTTTTGAGACATCTCGACTCTCGTCAGGTTTACTCGAGCGACCTAATGTAAATTGGCTTGGATCTTTTCTTCATCTTTTCTTGTACACTTCCTTGTTCTTTTCCCTTTTTGATTGACAGGCTATTTGTGAAATAACAAGAAATTTAAGTATTAAAATTAAAGTTATAAATCGCTATTTATTATTTACCTTTTAGCTGGTAAGTTGACAGGTCTAGGATAAGGGATCTGATAATGTAATGCTACAAATCAAAAAACAAATGGAGCACCTTATTAACGATGTATTTAAAAAATAACTTTTAAGCTGAATTATTTTTTTTACCTAATTCCAATCGTGCATCTCCTTCTCTAATACATTCCTTAATAGATTGCGGATCTGACAAGTGACGATTCTTGCGAAATAGTGTTTGAGCTGCAAGTGTCAACCAAAAGGCTCAGTTAATTATATATGTCAATTTTAAATAATTAGGTACGTTAAAATAGATCTGCAAAATCTTACCTTCCATTTTTATGTAATTCCTTTCGACGGGGGTTTCACTCTCAACTTTTGCCACCCAGCTCTTACTTATTCTTAATATCCTCCGATAAAGACTCAACACTCTGGCCCTTTCAGCCATTATTTAATTAATTATTAAATGACATTAAAATTAGGTAGTTGAATTTGGTGTTAATTTTTGTTAACTTTTTTTGACTTTGAGATTTGATTTTTCAATTCCTGGCAAAAAGGCTGATTTTAGATTTATATTTTATTTTGCCGGTAAATCAATTTGAAAATTTTTTAATCAAGTTGATTTTAATTTTACAAAATTTTGACCTTTGATGTCAAAGTCCGGACCCTGGGTCAAATTACCGAAGGGATTCCTTAAATGAAGCGGTAGTCTATTAATTAAGGGTAAGTTGAATGGATTTGGGACAAGGATTTTTCGGGAATTTGAGTTTTTGAAAATATTACAATTTCTTAAAGCACTTTTTAAGAATTCTAATTTCATTTCCTTCTGTATACAGATTTCAGATAAATTTATACAGAATACAGATACGATGTCACTACTTCTTCGGATTCTTCGTAATTCAACTAATCACCATCCACTTCAATTTGGAAGGAATTATTCAAGTTATTCATCTCTAAATATTTTAAAGAAATCTTGCAAGATTCCATTCAAATTCAACCTTAATAGGATTCAGATTCTTCCAATTATAACAAAATCACTAACTACTAAAAGTGGAGCTACCAAAGGTGGATTTTACGGTCTCAAAACCATCGAGAAATTGAGGATAAATGATGGGATCCCAAAAAGTTATAAAATGATTTACAGATCCGACTTTCTCTACTATTTTTGGATAGCTCAAGCCAACCGTTATTCTTGTATGCATTGGAACGATTGATATTGTATTAGGTGAGCTGTATGGGTTGATTTTCAAGCCTGAATCAGAGAAAGAGGAGGCGGATGTGTTTCGAGATAAATTAATGCAAGATGGGAAAAAGGTCAAGACATTGGAGGATGTTGCAAGGGATATTGATCCAGATAATCCGGTACTCAAGATGGCTACAGTTAAACCAGAGGACATTATGTCGGTATGCAGTCAAAATGATTATTTCTATTTATTGTAATGGAGTTTAAATGTACTTTTATGTATTTTAGGAAGAATATACATGGGCTGAAAAGGGTTTGATGTTTACCTTGCAACTAGTCTTTCTAATAACAATGATTCGAATCCTTCGAATGCTACCCATCCGTATGTACACGAAAGATAATGTAAGTGTGATTTCTTGATTAATCATGATTCGTCAAATTACAAAAATGAATTCATATTTCAATGATTTGTAATATCTTTGTAACTTGTTTTTTTCAGGGGCATACTATCCGAATTCATTATAGCCCACTCGTACCCCTAATAAAAGTCAAAAGGGAAATGATAGCTGGACAATTGAAGTTGAACACAAGTAAGAGAACCGTCTTTATGCCCAAAGAAATCTTTTACGTCGACGGAAGTGGAATAAAAGTTATTTTATTCGACAAATTCTTTCGAAACCCTGCGGATTTGCATAAATTGATGGGAATCTACACAGATGAGGACAATGGGGATGAGGAGATGCCTAGAGCCTATGAAAAGGATTAATCTTGTCTCACAAGTTTTTTATAGCAAATAGTTTATTTATCAATAAGGATTTTAAATGCCATTTTTTGTCAAAATAATATCGTATTCGTCCCTTTTACAAAGTATCGAATTAAAGCTGTTTCTTTATCATTTTAGTTATGTTAGGCATCTCGGATATATCCGGATTCTCGAATAACCGGCATATATCCCAGCAAGATTTTACCAAATTCTATATTGTGAAAAGTTTAATAATCGTGCAAAATTCAAGATGGTCAAAGTTTACGATAAGCGTTTTCTTGTTCTTGAGGTGAATTGACCAATAATATTAATGCAATGGAAATCTTGGTATTTCTCCATCCATTCTTGGTTTAAAATTAGTGGTTTGATCAATCCCAACTCTTCTCGCTAGCTTGGGGTCATAAAAAGAGTACACTTTCTCAATGGGAACATGCAATTTGTCAGAGTTGAAGAGCGCATTTTTCCGCTCGGTTCTTGCAATTTTTGTCACATCCTCAATCTAGAAATTTAAAGTATTTTAAAGAAATTGTTTGATATTCCAAAATCATTCAACCTTGATAATCCAACAGTTAATTAGAAGCTTTAATAGATTCCCTTTGATCCTCAACTCCAATGTGCCCCTTTCCAACTCCTCCCCAATTGGAGAGAATGCATATGTCCAAAAGTAAAGCACTTCTGGGTCCTCAACTTCCTCTCGTATGTTCTTGACTGCATAACGAAGTAACTCCTCAAATGCTCTTCTGTATATTGTGATAGCTAGTACATGATCCTCATTCTTTGTGGACCATCCTGAAGCGTACTAAAATTATAAGTCAAACTGTCAAATATATTTTTTTGAAAATCTATAAACATAAAGTATCATAATTGAAAGGAACCATCATGTCCAAAAAGTTTGTTTTTAGGATCTGAAATGAAAAAGCCCATCATAAAATTCATATCCTAAATTCTCCCAGATATGACTTACCCATTCCGAGGTGTTAATATTTAAATGGCTGATATGATTAAACTTGGGAGAATCCCGAAGACTTTGAAGATTGACAGCAACGCTTGCAACATGGCTGTATTTATAATGGAATTGGATTAACTGTCAATAAATTCATTAATTTCTTACCGTGGAAAGGACTTGTAAAGGACTTTTGTGGGAAATAAGATTAATATGATTTAGATTTTAGATAAATTAGAATGAATATTTTAAATTACCGATATATTCTGATGTATAGTGGCATATAATGTGATTTCCAAGCTGGAAATTTAAGAAGACGTTTTAAAAATTTAAAGTATACTGATATCCGTATTTCGTGTTAATTTAGCCTATGAATTTGATTCTAATTAATCACAGGGTCATACCTCTGGCCAATATCTTTTAGCTTTTTGATAGGGGCACAAATTGCTAGAAATTGGAGACACGGATTCTGGATCCATGTACACTTTCAATTGTAGAACTTGAACAATGCAAGCGGAATATTTGACAAATTAAATTATTTGAAATTGAACAGATTCTTTACAACTCGACTCGACTGATGAATGATTTTAAAACTCTGGCAAAGTAAAAATAAAAGTACTTTAAAAAAAATAAACCGTTTAATCTGGAAATATCATTTGCGTAAATTGCAAATCTGGGTCAATAATCGATTTCATCTTCAACACATTTTAATTAGGGTGAAGGCCGGGTAAAGAGTTAATCTGATCAACCCTAAAAAGTTAAAACTATGCTATGCGAGACTACCTAAATAATAAATTGGATTTTTCAATAGCTCCCAAACGTTTTTTTAGCAAGGTAGTTTGAAATAAGAAATTTTGAATAGAAAGATTTAAAAATGCGTTTAAAACGTTTTTTGAAAAGAAAACGTTTCTTACAATTAAATAAATCTAAAACCTGGACCAACACGCGGAATTTCTTTTTCAAATAAAAACCTCGAGTTCCTCAAAAATTATTCTGATTTTAATTGTTTTTGAATTATTTAATAATCTTTCCAAGTTAATTTCAATTAATATCTCATCGTGATATGCCCGGGATGGACACAAATAAGAATTCCAAACCAAAATCAACATTTGATTTGCGGATAATTCAAAAGAAGGCAGAGAATGAAGAGACCAAAGAAATTAACATTGTGACCCCACAGAATTATGTGACACCTGGGACTATTGTCACACAGGAAGGTGGCTTCATGAGGTACACTTAATTAATTAGTTCATATTTTGATTGGCTCATTTATATTTTATTTTTAGGGGACATGGAACTTTTTCTGTACCGAATGAACCTACCCTAATTGCCTCCGTTGTTGGTTCGGTTGAGAGGATGAATCGGCTGGTGACGGTGAGAGGCATTGGAGGTGTCTACCACGGAGAGGTTGGAGACGTTGTCGTCGGAAGAATTACAAAAGTGATGCAGAAAAGATGGAAAGTTGACATTCATGGTCGGCTTGAAGGGATCCTCTTGCTCTCTGCAGTTAATCTGCCTACCGGGGAATTGGTAGAATGAAATAATTTATAATACATATTTTAGAATGCAGGCAATTAATTGGTCTTTTTAATTAATTAGAGGAGAAGATCTGCTGAAGATGAATTGGCCATGAGAGAGATATTAAAAGAAGGAGATACGATTAGTGCAGAAATTCAAAGTGTTTATTCTGACGGGAGTTTGGCATTGCATACTCGGAGTGTAAAATATGGAAAGGTTAGAGCTATATTTAAGATTTGATTTAAATTATAATTGGAATGGATTTTTATTTTAGCTTGGCCCTGGTACTCTCATGAAAGTCTCTGCATCCCTAATCAAGCGAAGAAAGAATCATATTCATAATCTACCATGTGGAGTTTGTGTCATTCTCGGAAATAATGGATTTATTTATATTTCCCCAATGCCAAATTGCCGTATGCCTGGAACTAATACAACGGAGGACGAGACGGAAAGTGGAACCACAAAAGCTCCAACTTTAGAGGAAATCAACATACCAATTTCAGATCGGCTTGCTCTGGCTCGCCTTAAGAATTGTATCACAATCCTCTCTAAAGAAATGCTTCCAATCTTTGATACTTCCCTCATGTACGCTTTTGAAGCTTCGACAAAATATGAGGTTGGTTTTAAACTGGAATTAACTTGTATCTTATTTGCACAAGATTGGGCTTAAAACTTTAGAGTTAAAGCCCTTTCCCTTTCCTGAATAATATTAATCTTTATTGACATTTGGATAATATTTTACTGATAATTTTTTCAGAGTGCCCAACTTTTAAGACCAGAAGTAATGCTGGAAATTGCAGATCTCGTACGTAATCAAATGGCCATTGAAGGAGCTATATAAATTAAGTACGATATAATTGAAATAATTGATATACCTTAAAAATAAGAATAGTTTAGATAAAAGGAATGGATTTTATTAAAGTTTTTATAAGCATTTACCTAAATAAAAGATATTATAGATTTCTTTATTGAACAATTTAAGAACACATTGAGTATTAATCTTAAGTCGAATTTTAGTTATAAACTTACACAGGTAATTAGGTAGGAT